>CAUZXS010002620.1:122500-132106 GCA_963585895.1 Sepioteuthis lessoniana | reverse complement strand
CATCAGACTGCTTTTCGACCATCTTGCATGAGTCGAGCATCAGGTTTTGAGTATCATAAGAGATTAAAGGAAGGCAGGGAGTCTGTAAGGGTGATGAGAGGTGTGGGAGGAGTAAGGAAGTCAATACACCAGAGCTGATTGGCCAAGGGGTTAGGATTAGGGTTACTATGTTGAGGTTTTAAGGGAATTCTGAAAGAGATTCCAAGTGAAGAGGCTAGCACTCTTCAAATCGGGTCTGTGGCATTTCCACCAGGACAATGCAACTGTGCACATCTTCATCCTTGTCACAGACTATTTGACCAAGATGGGCATCAAGACAGTTCCTCAGCCTCCTTATAGTCAGACCTTGCACCGTGTGAATTTTGATTATTCCCTAAGCTCAGAAGCTGTCGTTATGAGACAATTGAGGAGATGAAAGAGGCTGTGACGAAGGTCATTAACATGCTCACACAAGAGGACTTCCATGAGGCCTTCCAGAAGTTGTTGGAACGGTACAACAAGCGCACTGCTGCAGTAGGAGATTACTTCGAAGAGGACTAGAGTTTCATGTGTGTACTCTCAATAAAATTCCCATAAGAAAAAAGTATGGAAACTTATTTAATGATCCTCGTATAATACCAACGGAACCAGAATCTATTTACGAACGTTTCGCCTATCAAATAATCAGGAAAATGCTCACCGTTTATTGTATATTTCAATTTTGAGTTTGGTAATATCATCTTTATTTACACATTGTATTATCTGTTTTTTTTTCACATCACTTGAGTTATATTATATTATATTAGAGCTATAAAAATTGGCATAAAAATAATATATATACACACCCACCAACACACACACATATATATATCATTTTTATCCCTATTTACCCGTATATATATATATATATATATATATATATATATATATATATAATATATATATATATATGTATATATCCATCCCTTTTATCCCAATCTATATATATATATATACATATACAAAAGAAAAAATTAACTTTTTTCGTATTTTATGAATTCATTTCAGGCTCGTACAAATAAGTTAGAATTTTAACTAAGATGTTTTATAAAAAACATTTCCGGATGAAATATTAAAATATTTATTAGATGTTATCATAGCACGCCAATACCCCTATACTTTGGGTTTCCTCCAAAAATCATATAAAGAAAAATATATGTCTATAAGACGTGTTTAGCGAAACTATTATCATCGTGGCTAAAGGAATCGGTCACTCGAGTGCAAAGCCTGGACCTGGGATGTTTTTTTCTTTGGCGCCGACGCCCTTTGATTAGGAATGCATTCATCTCTTCTCATCTTAGCTGTGAGTAAATTGTAGGGCAGATTGATTTTTGGACTTGGTTTGTTAACATGTCTAGGAGAAGGAAATATGATTTCAAACAAGTTGTAGTTCGCTTTAAAAAATTGATACAGTGTAAAATCCTGTCAATTGTAGAGGAGGTGAGAAGCACGCACGCACGCACGCACGCACACCTGCGTATATATATATATATATATATAGTATAATTTGATGGAGACTCAAACTCGGTTAATTCGTCATAATTAATTTATTTCGGCGGAGAATAATACTATACTCTTCGTCTCGTCAGATGACTATTTAAATGCTTATATATATATATATATATGTATATATATATATATATATGCATATATATATATATATATATATATAACGATCTCATAGAGCGTTTCCTTGTGATGTCTTCAAGCTTGTGAAGTTATTTATATCAATAGATTTTCCTTGGCTTTCAGTGATTGACAGAATTACAAGACTTATAAGTGCTGTCTTAAAAAATACGGGAATAACAAATACATCTTTTTCAACAGCAAATTCAAACAACAAATACATCTTTTTCAAACAGCAAATTCAAACAACAAATACATTTTTTTCAAACAGCAAATTCAAACAACAAATACAACTTTTTCAAAGCAAGAGAGAATTACCATGCACTACCAAAAAGAAATGCCTACATTCCTATAAACACTTTTAAACAGTTGCAACATTCGTTTATGTATACTACGTTTGTTTTTTGTTTTTTTTAGTTATTGTTTTGTATTTATTATGAATGTTGTTTTGGCATTTTCGAAGTTATAGATTTTTCCTTCTATGATTAAATTTACATATTCTTCATCTTTTATTTAGCCATTTTAAAACTACATGCGTTGTGTATTCCCCAAATGTAGATGAGGTGAGTTTATTTTCTGAGTCTTTGGTCGTTGTTAGCTTATAAGTTTTTATTGTATTTAGTTTGCTTTTAATTCTATCATTGTTTTTAGTTTGCTTGTTTGTATGGTCGTGTGGATTTTATGACATACAAAACATTGTTGGTTATTTAATGCCAAACCCATTTTTATACAAATAAACAGTTCTACTCCAAACAATTCAGTTTAGCATAAGTACAGAGTTTAATTGTCAATAACATTTCTATTTCAAACTATTCAGTTTAGTTAAACAGTTCTGATTCAAACAGTTTAGTTTTGTATGAGTATAGTTTTTCTTTACACAGTGAAATCTCAAAAACAGTTCCATTTCAAGGAATTCGGTTTAGCATAAGTACGCAGTTAAGTTTTATTTGACCCATAGATAGAAACCTATCAGGTGCTACCAGTCTGGACCAGAGTGGGCCTGGGGATGATGGTATTGAAGGGGTACTCTACATTCTACAAAGCTCCACTATCACTGGGATCTCACCATCTTATTGTCTAGTGTCATATTCAGGACACTTGATGCAGAAGTGCAGTCGGTGTATTCCAAAGCACTGGCCGACTGGGCAAGTTGTTTATTTGGAGTAGGTTCTTTGTTATTTCTGTGAATAGTTCTGGGCTGTTTTTTATATGTTGAGACATATTCTAAAAGTTTTTCATCGCTATGTTTTTTCACGGTTCGCTGTTATTTTAATGGTATTTTTCTGCCCATTCCAATCACTATTATTATTAGTGTTGCACGATATCTCACTGCTGATGGATTACTTCAATCAATATAGGCAAGTTTGTTGGAGGTTTTTGTTAGAAACTATGGTACATATTCTAATTGCTAGGATGTAAGGGATTGATTTGGTGCAGTTATTGGGGGAGATGACTTTTGAAATAGATGTAACGTTGGATGTCTGTTGGTTTGAGGTAAAAATCTGGAATAATTTGGTTACTTTAGTTTTTAATGAGAATGTCTAAATATGGTCGTTCTTCAAACATGGGTTCCATTGTGAATTCTATTTCAGGATGTAGATTTTGGATTAAGTTATGTAAATATATAATGTTGCCCTATGGACATTTCCAAAATATGAAACAGTCATGTAGGTATCTTTTTGTTCTTTGATAAGTTCTGTTTTTATATCATTGTTGCATTTTTTCCAATGTAGATTTTATTCTGAATATGCAAAGGTTATGGTGGAATACGTTGGTGCCATTTTAGTTCCTATTGCTCTTCCAAGGGCTTGGATGTAATTAATCTTGTCGAACTGGAAATAGTTATTATTTAGCATTTGTTATATACCATCAGTGACAATGTTTTTGTTAAATATTGGGTGAAATGCTTCTGGTTATTTTCTATCAAAAATGTTTTTCTAATTCATAGGAGATATTATTGTATAGGTTTGAGACGTGAAATGTTCAAAAGATAATATGTTACCTTAGAAAAGACATCCACTTTTTAAACAACATATGAAAAAATATACTGATCTCAACACAGACGTAGTTATATGAGGATGAGGGAGAAAAATACAAAAAAAAAATAACCCTGAAAATAAATGTGTGAAACATGGAATTACGTACATATACATGAATATACACACATTCAAACACACACACGCGTGCAAACACGCACATTGGGTAATTTTTTAAAAATATAAATATATAAAAAGAATATCTACAGAGGGTAAAGATTTTCATAGATAATAAACTCCAACAGAACGTTAACAGATTTGAACACTGGGCTAAAAAGGTATACCAAGCCTGTGCCTATCAAAATTGTTTTCGCTAAAGAAAAAGACTGTATTAAGCATTATTAGTGCCTGAAAAGGACCATAAAGTCTGAAACAAGTGTAGAGTATAACTATATGAAATAGAAACCTAATGTATCACATTATGATTCATTTTGGGACCAATTCCTTCTAATATATATACATATATGTATATATATATATATATACTCTCTGTATGCGTGTGTGTGTGTGTGTTCGCTTGTGTAAGGGCGTGCGATGATCGCATTCATGAATACATCTGGATTATTTATGTCCCTATTACCACGCCCACCTACGATCAGTATTTGATACGATCGAATTTATACATTTATCCGATCTAATAATATTATGCTTTACAATAAAAATAATGATGCCATATTGGATTGTTCGTTATTTCATTTGATACCCAGTGCAAGTATTTCAAAAAGGGGAGTTCAAAAAGAAACAATACGCGGGAAGAATAACATTTTATTGACAAACAATATGTCAAAACCGACATTTAACCATATTTTGTGATATAGAATGTAAAATTTCGAGAAAAATAAAATTGAAATAGATATACAGAATCTTCCCCTCATATACTGAGAAAAAAACAAATTCTCATTAATGATAACAACCAGCTATAAATCCGTAATTATCCCCCTAAAATTCTGAAATACACTTTATAGGTGGTAATTATTTATACAAGTGACTTGTAACGGTCTACAAAGTCTTTAGTAAGTATGGGTTTGAAGAATTCAAACAAGTTAGAGATATTTTCGTATTCTTAAACGTTTTGTTTACTTTCTTTGTTTAATGGCATATCAAGGGTTCTCCTCGTGGTATAACAGTTTAAGTGATAGACTGCTGAATCGTAGAAAGCCAGATTGAACTCCAGTCACGCAATTACGTTCACTTTCGGCCAAACATTGTAGGGAAAGGTATGAAGCCACTTATCCTCCCAGTAGTGGATTAAATTGTAAAATTGCTATTCTTCAAGGAGAATGGCTTGTCATTAGATAACCCGAAAAAGATTGCCAAAAAGATTGCCATCAAAGAAAGAAACGAAATAATCAATGGCATATCAACTTCTGTAGGTCATTTAATGCCAAAGCCATCCTTTTAGAAGAACGGTGGTGATACTATTTAACCCCTTAGCGGGGAGGATAAAACGCTTAATACCTTCCCCAGGGGTATTTGTCCGAAAGTGAATTTAAAAGGGCAATGGGATTTCGAACTCGCTTACAACGATTCCGTAGTTTGTTCCTAAAAATTACGTCAATATTGTTGATATAAATGTTTACATCATTTAACTGGCTAAATCGCTCGTTTTTATGATACAGGTTTAGGCAAACATTTTTCATCCCAGTGATGAAGTTTAAGACAATAATAGAAAATCAATGACTTTTAGAATCCACGCGGACATTAAAAAAAGTACTATCTCGTCTTTTTTTTAAATGAACAGAAACCATATTATGCTTTATGGAAAAAAAAGATACTTCAAATAAATGAGAGCCCTAAATAAAAAAATGTATAACACACACACACACACACACACACACACACACACACACTCGAATATATCATTATGTTCAAGTCATGCTGATAGCCGGAGTTATCTGATTTTCTCCCCGCCTCTCTTTCTCGCTCTCCTTATCATCTATCATTCCGGCAGGTCCTCTAAGCTCTATCTTATATACGCTCACACTTGGAGTGTGTAAATCTTTGTTGCTCGGCACTTGTGCGTCCACGACTTGGAATTCATAATAGAACATTGCCTATGATTTCATTGATGGAGGTACCCGTGGTGTAATTGTTATCGTCGTAGGAAATGAACACGGCGACACGAGTTCAAATCCTGGACGAAAATCATTGCATTTCACATAGTACTAATACCGTTGGGAAAGGTATGAATCCAATTATTCTCCCTCCAGCTATGGGTAAATAGTAGGACAGACTAGGTTCTTCAGCCTTGGTTAGGCAACTAGTTTAGGAGAAGGAAAACTCTGAATTCAAACCTGTTAAACTCCGCTTAAAAATTGACCTTGTGTCATATCCTGCCCGAGCGGAGGGGTTGGTAAATAGGATGATTTCATAGATGCTTCTCCGGCTGTGTCTCGCATGTCCGGTTCCTCTGACTTGAATAGTTTGCTTGATGGAAGGTAAGTGGCTATACAAGTACAATTTTGATGGATATTTCTTCCATGATTTGAATAAAAGAACATGTGGCATTCTTGTGTGGTTTCCATCAAACTTTTTTCTCCATGCGTTTGGATAGTCCATTCTGTGCATTCATATTGTTGTACTGACAGCCACACCTGGGACAAAATCCAGTTTTATTAGAGACATCAGATTGCCATACGATTGGTAGCTTCTCAATATCTGTCCATACTTCACCCAATGTGTATGTTGACAATAAATTGCTGCCAGAGTATTTGAACTTGTTTACTAATGTAAGAGGCTTGATAGTTCACTGTCTTCTTTTATATATTAAGGAAAAAAAGTCATGTGAAAAACACGTCGTTTTGTCAGTTGACTTTTATGCAGACTCACAATGGTTAGATATGACTTGAGGTCTGGATTAACTGGAGGCCACTAACGTAAACCCAAAAATCCTCCACCTCAATCGGCACTACCCTTTGCATGACGCTTCTGAGATCAGACAATGAACCCAAAGATTGTTGTCGATGGGAGCCGGTCCTGTTTGGCAGACTTCTTAGCCTGGAAAGAAATTCATTTGTTCTCAGGCCTAAAACGAAGGACTCGATCTTCCTTCAAGAACGGGCGCTGGTTTGAAGAATAAGGTCATATACCTTGTTATGAAAAATGTCTTATTGATTCACACACACACACACACACACACACACACACACACACACACACACAGACACACACACACACACATATATATATATATATATATAGTTTCCATACAAAAAGAGTATTAATTTGGGGGCAAAATAGGCTTGAGAATGTAAAATCTATGTTTGTATTTTTCCATTTATTGACCTATCAGCCGTTACCGGCTCGTTTTAAAATTTCTTTGAGATTCAATGACTACAATGATCGACTTGCAGCGTAATATTTAAAGGATCAAAATCCACAAATAATCTAAGGAATAATTTTCCTTCTTTATTGTTAAAAATATAAGTCTACTCAAAGTATTCAATTTTCCTTTTTTTGAGTAAAAATCTAACATTATCTTCCTTCGAGATTGGATTTAATTTCAACATCAATTGATCTAAATTGTATGAAAGTTTTGTACTGGACATTGGCAAAATGGTTTCAGTGTTCGCCAATTCCCACTGGAGACCGCTGGTTTAATCTCAGGTCTAGTCATACCTAAGACTCAAAAAAGGGTACTTGATGCGTCCTGTTTAACACTTAGCATTATAAAGTACGAATCGAGGGTAAAGTAGACCAATCTTGGGAAAGCACCCTCCCTTACACCATGGTGTAGAAGCTATCGAAAAGGGAACCTTGGGGTCACCCTCGACTACGGTCGCTAACTTTTATTGTTTATTTAAAAATATTCGTTCTACCATTTCAGTTTTCTCCTGGTAATAAAATATTTTTGCTGGATCTATATACATATTACTTTATAAGTCAGCTTTCTGCCCTACATAGTGGCACACGCACACATATTTTATATGCACAAAATATATTAACTAAATTTAGACAAAGGAAACTGCTACATTGAAATGCATGAACTTTTATTTCTCGCAATGTAAATATGGGAAAATATTTGTTCTTTCTAATATCAACTTTTCTAACAAGAAAAGATTCTTAACTTTTTCAACAAAAAGTTCAGAAAAATATATTGAATTTCATGATCATTGCTTTATTCAATCATTTACACAAATTTTTCGACACACACACACACACACACACACACACACACACACACACACACACACACACATATATATATATATATATATATATATATATATATATATATATATATATATGCATATTTGTGCGTGCGTGCGTGCATGTGTGTGTGTGTGTGTGTGATTAAGTTCATTCAGTTAAATCCAGCAGCAGCAGTATCTGTCCACAAAGACAGTGGAACATATGGTTGGGAGGTTACACTTAAAAATAAAAGAGAAAAACATCTAAACACGTTCAGTTAGTTTTCTTATCTGTTTTTCCTTCTCACACACACACACACACACACACACACACGCACACACACACACACACACACACGCACACACACACACACACACACACACATATATATATATATATATATATATATATATATATAATGGTGGGGTCAGAAGAAAAAATAGATAAGAAAACTAACTGAACGTGTTTAGATGTTTTTATTTTTTATTTTAAGTGTAACATCTCAACCATATGTTCCATTGTCTTTGTGGATAGATACTGCTGCTGCTGCTGCTGCTGGATTTAATTGAATGAACTTAATCACCAGTCGATCCATAAATGTAGACCAAAAATATAACAAATTCCAGACAACGTGGCGGTCATCTTTTGAAGTCCATGGTTGACGGTCTGAATTTCTGGACCAAGGTTTTTTTTTAAGAAAGCCGATATCTCTAAGACGACAGGTCAGAGAGTATTCAAGGTAGGACAGTATTCGTCCGTTAAGAGAGACAGGATTAGGCCGTCAAACCGAGATAGAGTGTGTTTGAGCAAAAGAGACTGTATCCAACCATCTAACCGGACAGTGAAGAAAGTTTTGATCTCTCAAATCGAAGAGTCTAGAAGTTTATATCATAAGCAAACTTGGGAAAACACCCAACTACTCTCTTCCACCCCACCTCTCTCTCTCTCTCTCTCTTGCTCTCTTTCTAAGTCTCTCTCTGTCTCTGTCTCTCACTCCACCTTTTGCTTAAAATCAGTCGTATTTTACATAATCATCAAGAGAGAAATTATAATAGTATAACTAAAATACTCTGCGTTACAGTCGGTGAATCTTAAGGTGACAAGAGAAATATTTTGCACTCAGAAAGAAGTCAGGAACCCGTTTGCTTCTCGAGAAACCAAACAACGGACGAGAATTCGTCTAAAATTCGCAGGGAAAATAGGTTAAGAGCAATTCTCCGTAAAGCATTCACCCGGCATTAAAGATAGAAGCGGTTATCCATCACATACTATCAAGATCACAAGGTATGCAGTCATGTGTCCTCGCCCCTTCTGTGCTACAGAAATAGTACAGTGCAAATACAAAACTAAGTTATGCTGGCTTAATTAAAACATGATACTCAGAACGGTATACACAATCCAAATGTTTTCAAAAACAAAATATTTCCTAAGGAATTATAAACGAAGACTGATAATGTAAATGTTTTCAGAAAATGTTATTTTAACTCAAAATTGTTGGAATATTTAAAATATAAGGTGAAAATGTAAAACTATCAGCGTAATATATCATTGAATTAGAAAAGGTATTTAAAAACATGAAAATATTCAAAACATTTTAATGGAAAATATTCTTGGTTTGTTTAAATCCTATGGTAATTTTCAAAATTTGAAAAATATTTTTGAATTGTTCAAAATATTACAGTAAAAGTTGCTTGAAAGTGAGAGTGGAAAATTATCAAATCAAGATTCTAGTCTGGCTTTTTTCTTAGAAGGAGCGATTTATTCTTGAAACCCACATTAATTTTAAATCTTATTC
>CAUZXS010002620.1:77500-120000 GCA_963585895.1 Sepioteuthis lessoniana | reverse complement strand
AGGAAGGGGTACCTCGCATTCCTCAAGTTTCCTGCATCACAAGAACCTCACCATCAGATTGTTTAGTGTCATATTCAGCACATTCGTTGGTGAGGGGTTTTACCCCTCTGCAGAGGTGCAGTCGGTGTATTTTACAGCCCCAGCTCTCTGGGCAAACGTATGTGTGTGTGTATGTGTGTGTTAATGTATGTGTGCTTTGACAGGAGTAGTTTAGGAGAGATAACTCTAAGAGTAGGTATTGAAAAGCGTCCTAAAAGCCCATTAAAATTGCTATGAGTACGATTCTCACGGAGTGACTTCATGCTGAACAACATTTACCTGATCGTGCTATAGCTGTTGCAAATATATAAGTTAATTTGCATTTCAAATAGCAATTGGGGGAGGTACGAATCCAAATATTCTCACTCTCATTTGGTGAACAGTAAGCAAGTCTGGGGTCTTTAACAGTTTAATTTGTATGGCAACAGATCTAGAAAAAGGAAAATTTTGAATTCAGACCTGTGAAAGTCCCCTTAACTAATTCAACTCATGTGGAATCATTCGCGTTCGAAGTGGTTATATATATATATATATATATATATATATATATATATATATATATATATATATATATATATATATATATGCCTCTGTGGGACAAGACTGACTTCATTGCGGGTTACTATAGCCATGAAATAAACACAAAGTTATTTATTTTTCAAAAAGAGAAATGACTTTTCCGACCCCTGTATCTCTCTCTCTCTCTCTATCTATTTATCTATCTATCTATCTATATATATATATATATATATATATATATATATATATGGGGGAAGCTTACACCATTTTTGAATTCTGAAATATATTGAAGTGATTTTTTTCTTTTGCCTTAGTTTTCGTAAAATACTTTTTTCTTTATTTTTTTTCAATTTTTCAAATGTAAATTTTTACCAAAATCTGAATTGGTAAATTTGAAATTCAATGAGTGGATTTCGTATTTTCTTGAATTATGTTTACCCATACATAGTAATTATGTACGTTTCTGAAACAGGTTACCCATAGGAAAGCTCTATTATGCCAGTTTCCAAAACAGTGTGTTACCCTAATGGTTAACGATTTGGCGGATGTCACGCCTTCAGTCTTACTTGTAAATTGAAAACTATAATTTGCCTTATTTGTATACCAGTGCATCAGAAATAGGGTGAAATTTTAAATTTTGAATAATAAAAAAAAATAAACATATGAACTGGGTTAGTTAAGATTATAATATTCTTTCCGGACAATATTGACATTTTCTTAATACTGGGTTATGGCGAATCTACAAGCAATTTATACATATATATTTATATATACAATAGATCATACGACACGTAGATCCGTAGAGTTCATGTTCTTTTAAAGATCCTAATAATAATCAAGATTTTTCTATTAATTTCTTTGTATCGATTATTTCGATCATTATAAAATGGCACAAAAATCAAACATTGATTTCACAAACTATCATCCAAGTTCAAACGGAACTGAAAATTGTTGGATTTTTTTAGAGAATTTAACCAATACCTAGCCAGAAGGTGCTGTTTAACCAAATGAGAAATATATGAAAACATAACGATGATTATATATATATATATATATATATTATATATATATATATATATATATATATATATATTCGGTTAAAGGAGCCGTGGCTTATAAATTGAAATAATCTCTAATAACACAAAGAAGGTGAAAAATATAATAACATACTTACCTCAGAGACCGTTGGAGTGGAAGCAATTAAAAATAAAAGTGTGCGTTTTCCTTTCGTTACATTTTGAGAAAAATGTTCATCTTCATCTCACGATAAAAAAATATGACCAACAGCTTATTGTGAAGTCATCAACCGGAAGTTAGTCTTACTTGAGTCGTGGATAGGGTGTAATAAGTTATTTGTGGCTGAAAAATATAGCTGCTAATTTACTAATATGTATCTCTCTGTCTTTCTTTCTTCCTTTCTCTCTGTCTGTCTTTCTCTTTCTGTTTATGTATGGGGCAGTCTCGTAGGGCAATGGCTAACGTATTAAAGTGTGACATCGTAGTAAGCAAATTAGAATTCTGCTCCCGCTATTATGTTATGTTTTGTACTAATACCTTTAGGAAAGGTATGAACCAAGTAATCTCGCAGCTATGACTTAAAGAGTACCCCGCCTGGTCTTTTACGCAGATGTCTTTTATTTTAAGTAACACACGAAGGGCTATATGTCTTTAAAGGAAAAAAGCAACAACAATAAAAACAACCCACCAAATATATATATATTATATATATATATATATTCTGTGGTATGTAAAAAAAATTAGAATACATCTAAGTACATTATACATCATAAGTTCTAAAAGAGGACGATTATTTAGGCCAGGTGACACTGTCACAAAAGCGAGCAATACAAATGAATAAAGTGATCAACGAGTTGTTGACGACATAAAAATAAAGGGAAAATGCAAAAAAAAAACAACGTTTCTTTCAAATGATTGGTAAGGTATTTTTTTTATTGCTATCGACTTTGTCTGGTTTAGTTCGAGTTTAATGGATCGAGTTAATCAAAAATAGATTGCAGAATTCGTTCTCTCTCTCTCTCTCTCAATATATATATATATATATATAGATATATATATGCGTGATACTATATGAATGAGCTGATTTTTATATAAGGATCTTGCAGTACGAAACATTGTTTACAGTTACTTTTTTACAAGGATATGACGTTAAACTTGATCTACATGTGAGGTTCAGTCATGGACTTTGGGTAATGTGGAGTAGTCTTTCATTGCCATTGCTCCCAGGTCCACATTGAGCTGGATTGCTTGCACTTCTTATGATCCCGTGTACTGTTCAATAGAACTTTTCAACAATTTTCAAAGGATCATTATTATTATTTGTCATTATAAATAATACAGCAATGTTCAAATTAATTTTATTTCATAGGAATATTTGATGAATATAATTATTAGTGTTAGATAGGTATAGTTGAAACCATTCAACTGTGTGCAAATAAATTAACTTTATTGAGTTGTTAAAAAATAAAGTTACCGACAAACAATTTGTTTTCAATCATATATACATGAACGCACACAAACGCACGCATATATATATAATTTGGCTTTAAATAAACACTGGGGTTGATATGTCATAAAATATGAACCTGATCGTTTCCCATCTATGGTTCAAATAGATCTGTTTAAGGTTGCCTAATCTCCCAGAAAAAGCTCCACATCACCTTCTAAACAGACAACAGCACTCGGAACACTGTATACCGGAGAACTTAATATTTCCACTCCACAGTCTGCGTTTTGACTCAGGCTCGTAATAGCAAAGTCAAGTTTAGTCAATTTTAAACCTTTTTTGTTTGATGAAATATGTGTCCAAACACATCACACATACTTCTAGAAAATTCACATGCTTTGCAGTTATTTGCTTACAAATGATTGATGACATACTGTCGTCAAAGTATGAAGCTCTATGTTTAATTTGCCACCATCGTTCATAGCCGTACAATAACTATTTCTGAGATGAAAGTGATTTTCACTTAAGAGGGCCAAAATATGCTGGGTTTATATTTTAGGAAAATAGTTTTGAAAGGAAAGTAATTTGCTTTAAAAAAAATCGCTTTTTTTATTGAATATATGTATAGCATAATCTAAATATATATATATATATGTATATATATATATATATATATATATATATATATATATATATACATCGAGAGGGAGACAGAGGTGCAAATTTAAATAATGCAAATAAGGTAACTTTGCTAATAGGTTATATCTATCTATCTATCTATCTATCTATCCATTTGATCAAGTTAAATATATTTATTTAAGTTTCATTAACGTCACAATTTAAACACATTCGTGCACGTGCATATACACAAACATAGATAGATAGATAGATAGATGTGTAGAATAAAATAGTGCAAATAAGAAAATTTTCCTCATTATATATATATATATATATATATATATATATATACATTTGGTTAATTTGCATTAACATCACAATTCTATTATGCATATAAAGAGAGACAGACTGTCAGAAATAGTGATGTCGATAAAAAATGATAGCAAAACTTTCAACGTAAGCTATATATATATATATATATATATATATATATATATATATATATATATATATATATATATATATATATCCCCTTTAGAACAATCGGGATGTGACACAAGGACAATTCTAACCGAATTTCACCGGTTTGAATTCGTTTGAATTAATTTTTTTAACGACATATCAATTTTCCTGGGTTATTTAATGAAAACGCCATTCTTCTCGAACACTTCAGATATAACTTAAACCATAACTGGTCGATGGGTAGTAAGTTGATTGATACCTTTCCAAAAACATTAATACGAAAATGAATGTTTTGAATCGACAGGAATTTGAAATAATTGACTTTGAGCCCGCACACATGCATTTTAGCCATAACGCCATCGTACTCTCCTTTATATAAATTTGAATTCATTATTTTCCATCTCCTAAGGTCATTTGTCATACCAAGTTAAATCTGCCTAACTTTTTACATAGATCTGAAGGGTGAATAGCAGGGTTCTTACCTATCCCAATTATGTAAACATTATGTGAAATACGAACAGCCTCATTCAGTATTTGAACTCGGGTCAAAGTGAGGTGGCAGTTGATAAAAAACATGAAATATTTGTTTCATTTTCGGTACAACTTAAACATATTTAGTGCAGGTGCATGTAACGTTTACGCTTCATTATCATCATCATCATCATCATCTATATATATATATATATATAAAATTAACTTAAATCGCGAGTCGGAAATCTTCTACTAAAGTTTCACCTAATCGGATCCTCAGGAAGCCTAACTCCGACTCTCGGTCGGAGTTCGGCTTCCTGATGATCCGATAAGGTGAAGCATTCTTGATGATCCGATAAGATGAAACTTTAGTAGAAGATTTCCAACGCGCGATTAAATTAATTTTATAATTGGCTCCACTCGTGTTGAGCACCCTTGTAATTGTAGCATTGCAGGAATCGCGGAAGGTTTTAGTTTTCTTTTGACCAACTGACTGCGTATCTGACGAGGTTGGCCTTTTCTTTCTTTTTGACCTATAATTTTTTCTTTTTCCCCCGGGCAGTGATTCGAGATATTTTTATCTCTTGTTCCTGGCGGGTTTTTTTTTTCTTTTTTTTTTTTGGGGTACCGTGAATGCTGGTAGATATTAGATTAGTATATATATATATATATATATATATATTACAACAGTTTATGATTTTGACTATCTCGCTGGGTGGGTTAATGGTTGACCAAGTACGGTATAATTTGGAGAGTGCTCCATATCTGTGATAGCGGTATTATATAATATAATGATAAATGAATATATATAAGTTTTTTATATATTTGATATTTTTCTACCCGATGTTTGCCGTGTAAAGTCGGCATAAAACAAATGGTTGCCGGTAAACATCCAAGATTCTAAATATATATAAAATTTGTCATATATATATATATATATATATATATATATATAATGCAGACAACTGTTCGTTATAGTTCAATCATTTGTAGTAAGTGCCTAGTATCCAAGTTAAAGCAACGCTTATGGGAAAATAAGTTCAAAAAGAATTTACAAACGAACTTTAAAACACAAAGGGCCACTTTCTCGATTTCTTGATCATTTGGCAATTTTGGCATTTCACATGTTTAAAACGAATTTTGCAAACTCTAGTATTTGTAGGATGCAGAAGAATAGAGACTAAGACTTCTGATGAAAAGAAAGAGATTAAACAGTCAAATGCTTAGTAAGGAAATGGGACAAAATTACCCTGAAAGAGTATCAGACCCAGCACGGCTGGCAAGAGAAGGGTGATTCACTGGAAATTAGTGCAATGGCTAAATTTTGACAGGATATGTCAGTGTTATATGCCGAAACCTGAATCTCTCCTGTAAAATCATACGCACAAATTTTTTTCAAAATCAGGAAAAAATGAGATCACCTAATCCAAGCAGAGTCTCGATGTCGTTTTTGTAAACTAAAAGAAATGTAAACTAATGGACTTTTCCCTTTCAGAAGATCTCAAATTTAAAAGAAAAGAAAGGGAAAAATCGATGAAGGGACCTTGCTGGAAGGTTAAAAACGTTTTATTAGATCATAGTGACAGTTATACAGATAGTAAGAAAGTAGTTGTTTGAAAAAGATGTACCACGAAGTAAAACAATATTTCTGGTAATTTCTAACCTTGCAAAGCATTAAAATATCACTTTAATGGTTAATTGGTCCTTTTAACGCAGTAAGTCTCTCGAATATTTTAGACAACGATAGGGTTGTCGAAGAAATTCTTGTCAAGAGGAATAGGTTGCCATTTGATCTCCAGGAAGAAAGTACCTAAACACGTTGTTGCAGTTTGATTCTCATGTTTATTTATGTAACAATACTTCTGGCAGTCTATCATCGTGAGTTTCTAAAATGACTTTTATAGGAATGAGAGAAACTGCCAAAAACTTGTCAGAAATATACTGAAGCCCCTCAAAACGTTTTTTTTTTTTACACTGAACCCCGACACAGTGAAATAGGTATGTTACCCGGGAGAAATGCATTTAACATAAAGGAAAAACATTAAGAATTCCATATATTGACAAAGCGAAAGAATTTAGATCAGGTAAAAGACTATCTTTAAGCATTTTATCCTCATACATGACTATAGTGAAAGAAGAAAAGATTTAATGAGTTAAAATTTTAAACGACAACTCTTCCTCATCAATAAAAATACAAGAAACAATCTTAAATGATCTTCTGAAAAAATTTCTATGAGATATCCAAGATGTCAGAAATAACAACATTTTTGTTTCTCAAGAAAAAGTACATAAAAACAAAGAAAAAATCGTATGAATGAATCTCCCTCATTACAAAATATATGAAAAGAAGAAACATTAAATAGATTTTTACAAAAAGGGCCGTTTAGAAAACAAAAGAAAAAGACAAATGAAAAAAACCTTTCAAGTCAGAATAAATAAAAACTATCAAATGTGGTACCAAAAACAGCTTAAGACGCACACGTTTGGAGGAAAGATAGTAATATGTGCATTAAAAGGTAAAACTTCGTGGATTATTTAATGCCAATACCATCCTTGTGGAAAAAAACATTTACGGTACTATCTAACGTATAGTATGGTGGATAAGTGGGTCCATACCTTTATCAAGGGTATTAAAGTGAGTAATAATAATGTAACTTGGGTTCGAACTCGCTATTAAAGATATCATAGTACAACAAGTTAGCCACTACGCCATAAAGTCCTCCCCGTAAAGCAAATATATAATTTAACACAAACACTATATATATATATATATGTGTGTGTGTGTGTGTGTGTGTGTCTAAAGAGAGAGAGTTAGGGGTAAGTGGAGATAAATTAGCATCAAATTAACAGAGAATGATATTTCTTTGGCTGAAATAGATGGAAAGTAAATTATGTCTAATTTAATAGATATTTCGACAAACTGGAACCGACTATGATAGATATTTTCTAAGTGTATTTTAGCACAGGCACAAGAGTTCTAACAAGGGGTATCTGGCGAGTATTGAAAACATCAATAAGAAGTAGAAAAAGAGATTTTGGGCTTAGTATATATATATATATATATATATTGGGTTTCAATCCCAGCTTGAAGCATCTCACGGGTCTAGCAACACTGATGAGTTGTGATAAAACGAAACAGTCTGTCTGAGTATGACAATAGGTATTCACTGCTCCAAGTGTTGAGCTCTCTTGCGAGGAGTTATTGGTTGCCACTCACTCGTAAAGCAAAACTCTTCCAATGAATTGAGCACTCCGGTAACCGTTAAGCGTATATGTAAACAAAATAGAATTATGTATATACGTAAAATTCATTCGCTTACGCTGAGGTCATCAATTACTCGGCAGTAAAATTTTTGATTGGCGTAAAGTCAGCCGGGTTTCGATCCCAAATTGTAGTGTCTCGCCACACTGATGAGCTGTGATACAACGAAACAGTCTGCGGACAATATATATATATGTATATATAGACAGAGAGAGAGAGAGAGAAAGAGATATATATATAATATGAATGTGAGGGTGATATATATATATATATAATAAGAAAGACTATGAGTTTTTTCTTTATTGTTGTATATTAGTTTGAAAATATAAACTTGTACCAGTATAAGACCTTTCAATGAGACATCCTCATCTTAAGCACTCAACAAATGCTATCAAATTATGTATCGTCAGCAGAAAATTATACAAGAAACTTGATTTGATCTGTGATAAAAGTGTTTCAATGTACGTCCTTGAAACGGTTGCCAGATAAAGGATGGTGAAAATGTATTCATTTTATTCGGGTGATTAAAGAATAGGTAAATTCATGATTTCAGTTTGTTAGGCAAACTTTTTATCATGGTTATAAATCCAGCAGAGAATCTCTGTGAGTTTTCAAAACGGCTTTCTCCGAGAAGAAACTCCGTGCCTCTTGTTTGGAAAATATCGAAATCCCTAAAAAGTGCTTCTAAAATATTAAACCCCGCCCAAAAATACACGTCTGCTTTCTAATATTCCTGAAATGTAACTGGAAAACACAAAATGCACTTTCACTAAGGATGTTTTTTGACTTGCCTTTGTCGAAATAATATCTGAGTCAAGGATTCTTAAAGTGTACTATATAGACTCCTGGTTGGAATTAGAATTTTGATAGGAATTACAAAAGAATAGGGGTTATTTGTAGAGGGATTTAATGGGTCGCATTTACATATCTCTACAGATAAACTTATTTTAGCATTCCAGGCTGAATTTGGGTTGACGCAACTTAACTTTGTCCTCTACAAATCAAATTGAAAAGGGCATCGGATAACTTTCTTATTCATCTGTATGAATCGCATTAAGAATTTTCAAAATGTATTCTGAGATCGATTCAAGGATATTGTAAACAAGAAAATTTATGAATGGTTTATTGTCCGCCTTGATGCTGAAGCAGAAGGTTTAAATTGAGGCAATTTTCCTAAAGAATAATTTACTGAAATGACTTTTGATCTTAAAGCTAATGCAATGTACTCAATTATAGCAATTTGATGATACAAGATTAGCGAAAAAACAAACTGCACAAATTATCTCAAGCTTTGTGTAATCTTTCCGCGCATTTTACGAATTTTCAAAGTTCGTAAATGATGGAATTTAGCGTTGTGTTTGCTTTACTAGGTAAACGATGATGCACTCTGAACATAGTAGACGGCGATTTGCGGCTGAAATTCACAACCCCCCATACTTAATATTCTTGATTTCATCAGTGCTGACGAAACTTATCATTACCATTTAAAAAAGGAAACATAATTAAAAGGGTGCTTGCATTCAGAGTTTAATGAATCTTTTTTTCAGTTTTGTTTGGTTGACTTTTATGGCATATCAAACATTGTAGGTTATTTAATACCAAATCCTCTTTATGCATATATATTAAATATATATGATTTGGTTTGGTTGGCTTTTATTGCATATCAATCATTGTAGGTTATTTAATTCGAAATCTTTTTCATGCATATATTAATATATATATGATTAGGTTTGGTCGGGTTTTAAGGCATATCAACCATTGTGGGTTAATAAATGTCAAATTCTTTTTATATATTATTATTATTAGATATATATGATTTGGTTTGGTTTGATTTTATGGCATATCAATCATTGTTGGTTATTTAATTCTATATACTCTTTATACATATATATTAATTATATATTTGTAAATTTATAATATTTGTTGATAACATTTTTAAACAAGCCTAAGATCATTCTTTTGTAATTTAATTAAATGGTTCCGAATTCTGCTATGGTATCACTAACGATTCAATCAAACATCAGCCATTTGATTATTCACTGTTACAAGTATATCATCAAACAGTTTTATTTCAAACAATTCAGTTCAGTAAAAATTATTTTTTTTCACTCAGTTTAAATGTCAAACATTTCTATTAAAGCCACCGACAGGACCCTTTCAAGTACTACAATTCTGGGCCAGATTCCATTCACTGAAGGGTCTTACCTCACCGTCAGAGGAAATGAGGTGACTGTTTTCGGATTGACAATATATATATATATATATATATATATATATATATATATATATATATATAACAAAAAATTCAGCAGTTCCAAAATAATTTTCTTTCAGGTCTACAAAAGTGATCTTCTTCAGAGAGAAAATAATACATGTATACTTTGAATACGATGTAGACACCCCTATCTTTTTTCCCGCAAAAGAGGAAAAATATATATAATTTTATTCGTTGGAAATATTACATATTGAAAAATTCAATGTTCATGTTTTCCTCTTTTTTCTTAATTTTAAATAACCAATCATTTATAATTAAAATTAATATTGATTAAAAAAAGGTCCATATCGAAAGATATTACCAGTGAGTTGAGACTTAATTAAAAAATGTCTAATCAAAATAAAGATAACATTTGTTTCCTAATTCTCTATGAAATTAAGGTTTGTTTTAAATAGTCTATGTATTGTGAATAATAAATAAATAAAACAGGACGTTGACCTAGTGGGTAGAGTGTTCGTCAATGGTCCAGAAAACTAGGTTCAAATCCCAGGTTGCGTCATAGCAAAGACTTTAAAAATGGTACTTGATGCCACTTTGCTTAACATTCAGCAATATAAGGTACTATCAAGGGTAAAGTGGAGCAATCTAGGGAAAGGAGTTGTGCCCTCCACTACCCCTCGGTGTAGTAGCTATTGAAAATGGATCCTTCTTTATTTTACTTTATTCAGAATTATTAATATTAATCTGACTAGATGTCTATTTAGGAAACATATCGTAAGAAACTCCTTGTTATGTCTATGAGTTAGAGTGATTCTTTTCGTTTTCAAATTAACCGTGATGTGTAGTGAAACAGACAGTGGATTAAATTATCTAAGAATCTTTATTTATTATAAAATATAGACTAAATCTAATAGCAATTTCTAATATAGATTTATTAATCGAGTTGCTAAATGTTTGTTTATCTAGATTAAGATGGTGTTGTAAATAGGATAGTTCGTCTTGACATTTATAAGTATTGGGTTAAGTTTGAATCTTTTTTCTCTTCTCGGCGGAAACAAGGTAAGGGAGTTTCCATCGTATTCAAAGCATAAACGTATTAAATTCCATTTGAATGACGTCATTTTTGTTGACTTGAAAAAAAAGTTTATAATGGAAGTGCAGCGTTGAATTTTTTTCGTTAAATTTCTAAAATAAAGTTTTTGTTCTGCATTTGAGTTTCGATATATTTTTGATCTGAAATTAATTGTAATATTTGACAGCTGTCGATATTGAGCACTCACCTGGAGATTCCTATTCACTTTGGATTACTACTTAACAGTCTAACCCCTAGACTATTTCCCCGGATTATATATATATATATATATATATATATATATATATATATATATATATATATATATATATATATATATATATAAGAGGTTTAGTTTGATTTGGTTTTTATGGCACATACATTTTTATACAGATAAACAGTTCTATTTTTAAAAAAAATTCAGTTTAACATAAGTACACAGGTTAAATGTCGAAATCCTTTCTATTTCCAACAATTCAGTTTTGTGTGAAATGTAAAAACAGTTAATTTCAAACAATTCAGTTTAGCGTAATTACAGTTTAGTTATATTTGACCCTCAGATAGGACGCTTTCCGGTACTACACCTCCGGGGCAAAGCAGAGCGATGGCAATGAACAGGTACTTCGCATTCCCCAACGCTCAAATAATGCTGGAACCTCATTAATAGAGTATTTAATGTCATATCTAATACACACGTTGTTGGGGGAGGTTTTACTCCTCTGCAGAGAAGTACTCAGTGTATTTTACAGTCCCAGCCGACTGAGGTGTCTTTTTTCCGGTAAATTGCATTAAAGACTCGTAAATGTTATGTTTTTTTTTTATTTGATATTCAGTTCATTTATGTAAGTATGCATGGAAATTAGATTTTGGTTAAAAGTGGTGCATGAAATAATGAAAAAGAATTGAGAGGCACTGCTTAAAACCCACCTTTCTATGAAAAATATTCAGATACCGCTCGAAGAGTGAAGGTGGATTGATATTGAAAAATACCTAGAGCTAACTAAGCTACCTTCCTCCTTAGGTAAGTCTGGTGTAAATTCGGATTCAGATTAATATCTTTTTTACTAGTTGCTTTTCTCTGACTAGCCAACCCGAAATACTCCAACATCTACCCACCTCCAGGGAATGGGTTAAAGATATAAGTATTTACCAATCCATCTACACAAGGTCAATATTTTAAGAGGAATTAAACAGGTTTGAATTCGGAGTTAACATTCTTCATGTTCTACCATTTATCAATAGCTAGAGAAAGAATACTTGGAAGCATACCTTTTCTCAAGAGTATCAGCGATATGTGAAATGCAAACAGCCTCGTTCAGGGTTTGAACTCTTTAATTTCCAATGAAAATAACTATTACTAGAATACCTACCACTGGCTCAAGAGAGAGATCCATCAGTTTTCCAAAGCCTGAAATAAAATACAAACAGCCTCTCCAGAAATCGAACTTGGTGATTGAGCCGATTTCCAAATCGGATACAACTAACACTAGGATCGCCATCAAAAAGTGGAGGATCGACATAGAACTAACATCGAGATTATTGTTAAAATTGATTGTCAAATCAAATTTCAAGTAAAGCAGAAAGAAAAAAAACATCAAAGAAAACGGTAATTCTATTCTGGAATGCTATGAAATAATTTTTGAAGAATGGACTCCGACCATTTAAATATATATATATATATATATATATATATATATATATATATATATATATATATATATATATATTCTCGAAACGATTGAGTTGAAACGTAATACATATTCAGTGGAATAAACAAAATAAATATTAATCATTCGTGTTGGAGAAAAAAACAGTATTTGAAAGAGAATAATCAAAAGGCAGCATGGTAGGTTATCAGAAAGATCTCAACAAATTTATGAGGAAAAATACGAGATTGGATGAAAAGAATATTCTACTTTGTTTTGTTTTATCTATTAAAAAAAAAACTCTTCTAATCTCCATGCAAACTGTTAATGATATTTACTTTATAATAGCATTTGACTCTTCCTGAATATGGTACTTCAAACTCCTCTTCAACAACTTCGGTTTCAGATTGTGATGAAGAGAAAGAGTTTAGAAAATCAATTTTTGATCCGTTTTGATCTTGTTCAGGGTTGTTTACTTATTTTATAGAACATAATGGTTCTTAGTTACGCTTAAAAATTTCGTCGGAAATAGAAAGTCGAATCTAGTTTAATGTTTGGCTCACACACACAGATACACACACATCTGCAAATATGGCCGCACATACCGTTTTGCTCATAAATAGGTATACCCTACACTTAGGTTTTTATTATTTCGAGAAGAATATTATACAATCAAAACAGATACTATTTAAAATTATTATACTATACTGAATGGAAAATCCTGTAAGCAATAATAAAATTGCAATTGTCTCTGGATATATTCGAGGATCATTAAATAAGTTTCCAGACTTTTTTCGTATGGGTACTTTTATTGATAGTACACACATGAGACTCTAGTTCCCTTCGAAGTAATCGCCTCGGGATGCAAAGCACTTATTGTACCGTTCTAGCAACTTCTCGAAGGCCCCATGGAAGTCGTCTTGTGTGAGCGTTTCAATGACCTTCGTCACAGCCTCTTTCATCTCCTCAACTGTCTCATAACGACAGCCTCTGAGCTAAGGGAATAAGCAATAGTCACAGGGAGCAAGGTCTGGAATATAGGGAGAGTGAAGAACTGTCCTGATGCCCAAACTGGTCAAATAGTCTGTGTCAAGGATGGAGTTCTGGACTGGTGCATTGTCTTGGTGGAAATTCCACTAACCCGATTTGAAGAGTGCTGGCCTCTTCTTGAACTCCCTTAAAAAGGCAACATAGTGACCCTAACACTAACCAATTGACGGATCAACTCTGGTATATTGACCTTTTTACACTTCCCACACCTCTCATCATCCCTAACATACTCCCTGCCTTCCTAAAATCTCTTATGCCACTCAAAACTGATGCTCGATTCATGCTAGATTATCGGAAAGCAGTCTGAAGCATTCCATTCGTTTCTGTGGCATTTTTTCTAAGTTTAAAACAGAATTTTATTGCATATCGTTCTTCTATAGTGTCCTCACGTCCAGATTGCACTTTTGAAATTCACAAGCTGTGACAATCAGGCTTTCGTAGGGTGTCTTCCAATTCCCTCTTTAGCCGTTCATTTGAAGCTGAAAGCCTAAAAATTGGTCAGTCATCTCATAAGATGTATAGCAATAACATACTGAATTGTCAAGAGTCTACGACAATTCTAAATGCCTCTACAAAAAAGTCTGGAAACATACTGAACGCACCACGTATAAACGTAATGCTCTTTAGGGATACTACACGCTCATATTTGTGGTTAGTTAGTTTCACTTATGAAGAAATTCATAATAAATATTACACAATAATATAGGTTTTCTTTATATATAATGTTTATCAAGAAATAATACAACGAAAAGGACATCGACACGAGGTTAACGAAAGCATGGACAGCTTTCAATAGGCTATCGATTATATGGAAATCTGACCTAACCGATAAAATGAAACGCAGTTTCTTCCAGGCAGCGGTCGCATCGATACTGCTATATAGGTGCACTACATGGACTCTAACAAAACTGCTGGAGAAGAAGCTTAACGGCAATTACACAAGAATGCTGCGAGCAATCTTGAACAAGTCCTGGCGGCAACACCCCACAAGACACCAACTGTACGGCCACCTGCCTCCTATCACGAAAACTATTCAAGTTAGACGAACCAGACATGCAGGACACTGCTGGAGAAGCAGGGACGAACTCATAAGAGATGTACTCTTATGGACCCCCACACATGGCCGTGCGAAGGCAGGACGACCAGCATGAACATACATTCAGCAGCTATGTGAGGATACAGGATGTTGTCCTGAAGACCTGCCTAGGGTGATGAACGATAGGGAGGAGTGGCGAGAGAGGGTCAGGGATATCCGTGCTACCACCACGACATGATGATGATGATGATAAATAATAAACAAAGTTGGTCAAAGATTTGTCTTTCTCCAGAATTTAGAGAGGGCAATTCCTTAGGCAAAAAAACTTTGATTATACCTCTTTTTATTATGTTGATATGATGTGAGTAAGAATGTAAATATTCTTTTTTTATCAGTGGAATTATGATCAATCCGAAATTCTAATTTGTTCTTATTATCTATAGTGAAATATCCATGACAGATGAGGTGTTAGTTTTTCGTTCATTAATAGAACCAATGATAGGTTCAGTTTTGTCTGGTTTATCCATAATTTTGGTTAAGTCGTTATTCCATTGATATATATATAACATGTCTAAGAAAGGGAAATAGATAGGATCGTTGTCTCTTATGAATTTAAAGGATTCCAGATTTACCTGAAACAGGCATTCGAGGACCACATTAAAAGGTGAACCAATGGGTAAACCAAAATTTGGTACATGAAAAATAACATTACGTTGAAAAAAGCAATGGTTAATAGATCGTGAAGGTAATGCAATGTTGCATTCCTCGAGGTTATTTTCTAAACGTTTCATTGATTTCTTTACAGGAATGTTGGTGTATAATAATTTTTTGTCGATACTGGCAAGAGGCTTGTTTTGTAAGTCTATATTATCTATTCTGTTGAATTCTTTGTACGGGAATTGTGAATTGTACCTAAAAGAGAGCTTGAATATTTTGAGATATTATGGGAAGGGTATTTCCAATCCTCGAAATAATTGGTTATAATAATATAAACACACACACACACATATACACATATATATATATATTTCCAAACTCCTTTTTAACAACTTCGCTTGTAGGTTTGTTGGTAAAAACAGTCCAGGAATCGACTTTGATCCTTTTTGGTCTTGTTTAGAATTGTTTACTAATTTTAACGAACATAATGTTGTGAGTTGCATTAGGAAAGTTTATGGAAAAAATAAATATCTTGTAGTTGTTGGAAATGGAGACAGTGAACTGAGTTCAAATCCTGCTGGAGAGCAATTTCATTCTTGAGAGAAAGTCTATCATTGTGAGTTCAGTTATCACAGCCATTCTTGTGCTATTTTTATTAAGTATGTAATGCATTGTGTCTTGTTTTGTGATAACTCATACAGGATTCATATAATAGCAAAATATTCTGTTCCGTCAACTGAATACATTCTTTTCTCTAAATTCAGGTGTTCATACGCGGCTACATGTTTATTAAGCTCATTCAAGAAAATATACTAAATGATTAATTTTCCATTACTACGCATAGTAATCGAAAAAGAGGGAATCATATAAGTTGGAGAGATTCCAATTATTGTCAATATTCCTAGAAGAAACAAAAGGCTATTACACTCCAGGATTAGTTGAGAAATCTCAATCCTTAAGCTGCATATTTCGAAACTCATGAACGTGAGTCTGATATTTGCTTAAATAATTGTATGAAGAAGAAGAAGAAATGAATTTAGAAAACTGGCCCAAAATTGATAAGAGAAAATATAACTAGGGGAGAATTGTGATCCACTGTAAACTGTACAAAAGTTTAAGGTTTGGATGAACTGACAAATGTCATATACACAAAGCAGCATCTGTTTGGGGTTTGGAAAAAATGACAAAAAAACTCGGCCAGAAGACAATATCTAGTTTTTATTTAGAAGAAAATAACTTGTCATGTTGCGCATTTTCTGTATCAGGAGACCAAAGATTGAAAATACAAGAAAGTGGTTAGCTGGTCGTACACATGGATCTGGCCTGAGTGCTGAAAAACCTCAAGAACCTGAACGTAAGTGTAATGATGATTGTATATGGAAAACTTGGAAAGCTCAATAAAGGCTTAAAAATAGAGATAAAAGCAAGAATCGAGATCATGGAGACCACAAAATGTTACCTAGACTAGCAGAAATATATCATGCTTTCCTGACATGGTGTTAAGAATATATTAAGAGTCATTTTCGGTGGTTTTATGAAGTTGAAGTTTGCAGTATGTCCAGTAGATGTTTTCAGTAGAGGCTGTTGCTAAGAGGAGACGCGACTTGTCCTCAAGTCTTAGACTACCTGCTAGCAGCCGAGTGAAAGAGCGTCCGTTCAGTACTTCTGCGAAGAGTCAAGTGAGAACGGATTTCCTTTTGGTACCAATAAGTCAACCTTTCAGACATGCACAAATTTTGCTTCCTGTCTGAGGCTTCCAGCAATCGCTTAGTTTTTTTAATTTATTCTATTCATCATTTTCACATAATTTTTTCATTCTTTAACCCCTACAACATTCTTGAAGAAAAAACAGTATTTGTACTATTAAAACCATTGGAGGGGAATTACGGGGTTCATAGGTTTCCCAAAGATCGTAGTCCAAAAGTTAACACAATAGCGTGTCACAGTCCTGCACTTTAACTAATATTCTACAAGGGCCACCAAGAAGAATAATTTTAAGAAGAATAACAACAGTAGCAACAACAATAGAACAAATAAAAAAAGAAGTTTGCAAGAAATTAGACATCGAGAAACAAAACCATCTATTTCTATCATTCGTGACCCTTCCTCTGAGGTGGAACTTTTTTATCGGAATTTAGAGTAGATTATGAACAATGCCTATTTTATTTGAATATCTCCACTCATAAATGGAAACTAGTCTTTTGTGACACAGGTTTCCCAAAGGTATCAACATATACTCTCGTTTTGATCAAAAACTACAGGCAGATTGATGTTAACATAAGTTAAACTTTTCACCGAAAACAATTTCTTTTATGAGAAAGTCAACGTAAACTGTAGAAAGTACTTATGGTTATCAGTACCTCGCGTAAGACTTTCTTTGACACTTAAGATCACAATTCTGACTTGGTAGGAGGTCGTCTAAATATCTAACACTTCACATCACGGGTAAAGCACTCCAGTCACTGGCATTGTAAGAGAAAGTGACATTCATTCTTTGCTTAGCAGGAGACAAAAACGTTAGCTCTTAATATAATGGTTGTTTACAGAAAAATCAGAATTAATCCTGTTAAAGATGACACGTTAAAGATTTACTAAGAAAAGACACCATAAAAGCCAAAAGAGGGTAATATATAATGTAGTCGTTAAGACATACATATTTTGTAAAATGATGTATGAAAAAAGATTGGTTAGTAAAATTGTTATAAGGTAGTCTCAGTGGCATAGTGTCTGACGTGCTTGCTTGCGACATCGTATTAAGCAAGTTAGAACTTCAGTGAAGCAAATACGTTCAATTTTAGATTAATATCCTGGGAAAAAGTATGAGCCCCCTAATCCTTCTTGCTATGGATTAATTAATACCACTACTGTTTTTTTACTAAGATAGCTTAAATATGTCATTAAATGACTCATGTAGATTAATATTCCATTTAAAATCCCTCTAAATTATGATTAAAATTTGGGTATTGATTTTGTTTTGAATTAAAGAAGACTTGTCATCATGCTAGTCCATAGTGGGGAACAAGTGACTCGAACAAAGAAACAATACGTTATTGTCGACGTACATCAGACCTTGAGAAATGGATATTGCAAGAAAAAGTAATCTGTGCGATATATATATATATATATATATATATATATATATATATATATATATATATATATATATATATATCACACGTTGCGATGCTAGCACGGATCTCTTTGACCCTCTCTCGCCACTTGTCTCAATCATCCATTGCTCCTTGGAGGTCTTCAGGTTTACATACTCTATCGGCACAGAGCTGTAGTATATAGGTTCTAGCTGGTCGTCCAACCTTTGCTCGTCCATGTTTAGGGGTACTCTGGAGTACATCTCTTATGAGCTCGTCCTTACTTCTCCAGGGTTGTCCCGCATGTCTGGTTTGTCTAACTTTGATAGTTTTCGTGATAGGTGGTAGGTGGCCGTACAGCTGCTGTTTTGTAGGGTGTTGCTTCAAGGAATTGTTCAATACAACTCGAAGTATTCTTGTGTAATTTCTGTCGAGCTTTTTTCCATACGTTTTGTAAGTTTCCAGGTGGTGCATCCATATAGCAGTATGTACACGACTGCCCCACGGAAAAAAAACTGCGTTTTATTTTATCGGTCAGGTCTGACTTCCATATGACCGATAGCCTATCGATAGCTGTCCATGCCTTTGCTAGTCGTTTGTTGATGATATTCTCGGTTGATGAAACAATGCTTTCCAGGTAGGTGAATATGTCCACTTGTTTCAGAAGACCACCATTTAGCGTGGTGATGTTGCAGATTCAAACTAGCAAAGGAAAAAAGTTGAAGATACTCCACTCAAACTATGACGGACGTGGACTACGCCGATGACATAGCGCTTCTCGCAAATTCACCCACCCAATCCGAATCCCTGCTACATAGCCTGGAATGAGCAGCAGGTGGCCTAGGCCTCCATGTTTACGCAGACAAACTGAATTCATATATAGTTTATATGTTCAGTGCAAAAATTCCTTTTTTATGGTTGATGTGAGAAGATGATAAAAAGTGGAGATATCCGAAGAGGCATAAAAAATAAACAAATAAAACAAGAAAATAATAATAGTAATAATAATGAAAAGAAGGATAAGAACCTCGACCTTGCTAGGGAATTGAAAAAACTGTGGAACATGCATGTGCTTGGAACAGTAACTAAAGGATTACTAAAGGGACTGGAGGACTTGGAAGTTGGCGGACGAGTGGAGACCATCCAAACGACAGCATTATTGAGAACGAGCAGAATACTAAAAAAAGTCCTGGAGACTTGAAGAGACTTGCTGTCACTCAGACTCCAGTGAAAAACCATCTGCTAACACTGATGTGAAAAGCTCTAATGAGTGAAAATAATAATCGAAGACAAACAAGCAAAATCTCACACGAGAAAACGTGTACATCTGTAAGAAAGGAGAAACCTAAGAGAAAAATTATATTTCTTCTAATTGCAGGACAAAGTAACATTATAAAGGCTAACTAGGTTAAAGCAAAAATAGATGACAAAAAATAGTAGATGTAGGCTACGTGGTGATAGAGACAAAAAGATCAATCATGTAAAAAGTGACTCCAGCAAATTTGCTCAAAAAGAGTACAATACCAGATTCGACTTGGTGGAGAAAGTGATACACTAAGAATTTGTGAGCATTTTGAATTTGACCATACAAAGAAGAGGTATATACAATACCCAGAATCTGTCCAGGAGAATGAAACTTACAATTTCGTCAAGGGTTTTGAGATACAAAAAGATCCTCTTATATCGGCTATAAGACCAGACCTAGTGTTATTCAACAAAAAACGAGGACCAGTTGAATATTGGACTTTGCCATCCTGGCAGACCACTGAGTAAAATCAATTTAAAGTGAAAGTAAAAGTGAAAAGGTAGATAAGTTCGTAGACCTTGTTAGAGAAGTAGAAATCTATGAAACATGAAAATGACAGTGACACCAATTGTAATTGTGCACTCGCTTCAGTCAACGAAGGATTATTACAGAGGATGGAGGACTTGGCAATAAGACGATGAGTGGAGATTATCCAAACTAAAACATTATTGAGATCGGCCAGAATACTGAAAAGAGTCGCTCAAACTCCTGCGGAAAAACATCAGCTAACGCTAGTGATAAAAACTCTCATAAAGGTTAAATTCAATCTTTTTTAATCTTTCAGTAAAAATAACATGCCGTTAAAATGAATCGACCAAAAATACAAACGTGTAAATATACTCAGTATATATCTGCTTCTCATAATTCATGTTCGACTGAATAATATTGAAGTTTCCTCGGTTAAGTGATTTTTCGAAAATAAAACACACTTCGGCGTAAAATGTCCTGATAATGTAATAGATTATTCAGAGTTAACATAGACTTCTGGAAATCAATTCCTATCCAGTACATAGGGTTTTAAGTGACACAGAGTATTCCTGGTTACCCTTTGGGATATGAAAGACGGTTCTTCGTTTTGACCTTTCAAGACGACCGAACATTACCAATAAAACGTGAACTCTAAATTCAAAACTATAGAAATTCGAGTTACACGCATTTCGACACGTCTATCACCAAGAAGTGGTACTCGTAAAGTGAATAATTTTATCATATTTGTGTTGTTTTCCCGTAAACTACTTTCTCAGATACGTATAAAATCTAATTTGCTGTTTGTTGGATCAAAACTTATATTCGTATTGCATTATTTACTCGGATTGTTATATGAGGCGATTAGAAGATGGGAAAATTATGTTTTTATATGCTAAGGTAGTTTACTTATCTTGGTGGTAATTATATTAACATTGCTGGCATGAACTGTATATTTTCACAAGTGTTTAGGCTTAGTTTGGTTTCATGGATTATCAAGTATTGTGGGTTATTGAAGAACAAATCATCTTTATTCATATGAACTAAATATATATGATTTGGTTTTGTTTGGTTTGGTTTGGTTTTATGGCATATTAACATCATCATCATCGTGTTGTACCGCTAGCATGGATATCCTTGACTCTCTCGCTACTTCTCCCTATCATTCATCGCCTCTGGCAGGTCCTCAGGGATACATCCCGTATCTTCACATAGCTGCTGTATGTTAGATCGTGCTGGTCGTCCTGCCCTTGCTCGGACATATGTGGGGGTCCATTGGAGTACATCACTTATGAGCTCGTCCCTGCTTCTTCAGCAATGTCCTGCATGTCTGGTTCGTCTAACTTGGATGGTTTTCGTGATAGGAGGCAGGTGGCCGTATAGTTGGTGCTTTGTGGGGTGTTGCTGCTAGGACTTATTCAATATTGCTCGCAACATTCTTGTGTAATTGCTCTCTAGCTTCTTCTCCAGCAGTTTTGTTAGCGTCCAAGTGGTGCATCCATACAGCAGTATCGACACGATCGCTGCTTGGAAGAAACTGCGTTTAATTTTTTTTTCTTTTAGGGGCATATTAACATTATTGGATATTTAATGTCAACTCCTCTTTTTACATCTATATGATTCGTAGACACCACTTTTGTTGATAACATTTTTAAGAAAGCCTAAACTCATTCTTTTGCACACAATTAAACGGTCCCAAATATTACTATGTATCCCTAACAATTTAATTAAAATTCATTCGTTTACACACGGTTACATGGATATATATATATGTGATTTGAAAGTGAATAGTTTGTGGGTAATTTTTTAAATGAGTTAGGGCTAAATTGTTTGCTATTATTTTTCCATAATTAAATAGTTCAAATTATTGCTATCTAACACTAATAATCTCATTCAATCATTTGTTTGCCGGAAGTGAAGTGGTTACAAGTATTGCTAAAAGTTGTGGGCGACCGTAGTCGAGGGCGACCAGTAGGTTCCTCACCGAAGTGTATTAGAGGGCACAACTCCTTTCACTGGATTACTCCACTTTACCCTTGATGCATACCTTATATTCCTGGGGGTTAAGCAAAAAGATATCAAGTACCATTTTTAAAGTCTTTGGAATGGCGTGACCTGGGATTGAACCCTGGTCTCCCAGACCATTGGTGAACACTCTACCCACTAGGCCAATGAGTATTGCAATTTACCACTAATCATCTTATTCAATACTATTTATTTCCACACAGTTAAAGAGTTCGAAGTAGTGCTATATATTAACAATAATTCAGTACTAATATATATAATAACAATAAGAGTACTAATATAATAACAGTACTAATATAATAACAATAATTAAATACATAATTGAAAACATTTAAGTATTGCTGTTTAAGACTAATAATTCTATTTAACATTACTGATTAGTTCGTGTTTTGTTAAATACTTCCAAGTATTGCAATGTATTACTAATATTTCAATTAGACATCAGTATTTTTTTACAAATAGATGGCTAAACAGCTTTATTTGAAACAGTTCAATTTAATATAAGTCATTTGTTAAGACAGTGTTTACAAGGGGATTTCCTCGTGGTGTAATGGTTAAACAACAGACTGCGGAATCGTAGTAAGCGAGTTCGTTCTCCAGTCGCGCTATTACGTTCACTTTCGGGCAGATGCCGTTGGGAAAGGTATAAACCCCTTATCCTCTCAGCTATGGGTTAGATAGTACCACAACTGTTTTTCTAGGGGAATGGCTTTGGCATTAAAAAAGTTGATATGCCATTAAACAAAGAAACCAAACCAAACAGTGTTTACATTTAAAACAGTTCTCTTTAACCCATAAATCGGACCCTATCCCCTGCTACTGCTTCGGGTCAGATTGAACCTGTGATCAATGGCAATGAAGGAGCATTCAACATTACCATGACTGGAACATCACCATCAGATGGTTTAATGACATATCCAGGACACGACTGCTCTTACCCAACTATAGAGACGCAGTCGATGTATTCAACGACCCCAGCTGACTCGGCTGATACGTGTTTAATGTCAACATTGATAAATTGATTTTTAATCAGGCCTCGTAATCTAGAAAAATCCTTTAAATATCCCTCTCATTAGAGTACTTTCTTTTATTGACATGCTAACATTTGTAGGTGAAACAAATGGCGCAGCCATCCATATAGAATGAGAGCAGTTGTACTAATTAACGAATGTCTAGGGTCGAAGAGAGTTCATAATTTTCCCAATGATATGAAAGTAATAGCGTGACTAGAGTTCCACACCACTCACGAGGACCATTAAATAAGTTTCCAGACTTTGTTTTTTCGTATAAGCACTTTTATTGATAGTACACACATGAAACTCTTTTCCCCTTCGAAGTAATCCCCTCCGGCTGCAATGCATTTGTTGTACCGTTCCAACAACTTACCGAAGGCCCCATAGAAGTCCTCTTGTGTGAGCGTGTCAATGACCTTCGTCATAGCCTCCTTCATCTCCTCAGTTGTCTCATAACGACTGCCTCTCAGCTTAGGGAATAAACAAAAGTCACAGGGAGCAAGGTCTGGAATATAGGGAGGGTGAGGAACTGTCCTGATCTCCATCTTGATCAAATAGTCTGTGACAAGGTTGGAGTTTTGGACTAGTGCATTGTCCTGGTGGAAATGCCACTAACCCAATTTGAAGAGTGCTGCCCTCTTCCCTGGGAGTCTCTTCCTGAACTCCCTTAAAACCTCAACATAGTAACCCTAATCCTAATCCTAACTCTTTGGCCGATCAACTCTGGTGTATTGACTTCCTTACTCCTCCCACACCTCTCATCATCACTCATATACTTCCTGCCTTCCTTGAATCTCTTATGCCACTGAAGAACTGATGCTTGGTTCATGCAAGAGGGTCGAAAAGCAGTCTGAAGCATTCCATACGTTTCTGTGGCATTTTTTCCAAGTTTAAAACAACATTTTATTGCATATCGTTCTTCTAAAGTGTCATCACATCCAGATTGCATTTTAAAAATTTACGAGCTGTGACGATCAGGGTTTAGTTGGGTGTATTGCAATTCCTGCTCTAGCTGTTTATTTGAACGTGAAATCATAAAAATTGGTCTGTCATCTCATAAGATGTATAGCAATAAATTACTGAATTGTCAAGAGTTTACGACAATTTTAAATGCCCGTACAAAAAAGTCTGGAACCTTATTGAATGCACCACGTATTACGACGTTGCAATCCAAAACGTTAGTCAATACGTCACGAAGTCTTCCTTTATTTTCATGTCTATTTGGAAAGGATAATTTGATTTGGTTTGTTTTATTGCATACCAACCATTGTTGGTTATTTAAAGTGAAATCCTGTGTTTACATATATATTAATTATATTCTCTTAGCACCTTCTACAGATAAACCCAGTTAAATGATCAAAGAGTTCTATTTTTAACAAATCAATTTAGCATAAATCAACAAAGGTAAACCTTTCCAAGTCTTGCTATGTATCACTTGCAATTCAATTAAACATGAGCCATTTTATTTACATACAGTTAAATGTACCAACAGTTCTATTTCAAACAATTCAATTTAGCATAAATTATTTGGTTAGACTAAGTATAAATATCAAACAGTTCTAATTGACCTGAGAAAGTGCTACTACTACAGACCTGAGTTGACCTGGGAGCAATAGAAATAAAGGGGTGCTCTTCATTCCTCAAAGATCCAGCATTACTAGAGCATCGTTTTCTGTTTGTTTAATGTCATAGGACATTCGTTGCGGGACTGTCTTACCTCTCTGCAGAGATGGAATTGGTGTATTCTACAGCACCAGCCAACTGGGCTGTTTATATATTAAATATTAATAAAACTTTTGGAATATGAATCCGACTGTGATACTAATCCTAATTAGATTCCGGGGAAAAGTCCCGAATAACATGGAAAATGTACAAGAAAAAGAGGACAATATAATGACCGTGTGTCTATTCCCTGCTATCAAAATTTCAATACCAGCTTTCTGGTGACCATTTTGAAATGAGTGTAAATAAACAAGTCTTAAAGAGCAAACCGAAAACAGAGTCCGTTTAAGTTTCCCAGGAATGGGAAAAAACCTCTTCGTCCATGAGCCTTTCCTTATAAACTATTTTGCAGGTGAAAAATATCACTTGTATTTAAGTTGATCAAGTGTTTTACTCTAAGTTTCATTACTTAATCTTTTGATCTTATTTATAACAAGAATTGTTTACCATTAACATTCAGTTCTTTTTTTTTTCTAATTAAAACTATGTGACTCAGAAATATTTCAAGTACTGTATTGAGTAATGAACGACTTTCTAAAACCAATGTTTTACCTCAAACTAGGGGTTGTTCATTACAAGTCGAAACTTAACTTGTTGCTAAGCCCAACCTTACCTTAACGTTCGTCCAAAACGTACCCGCAGACCCAATCTCTACACAAACTTTCACAAGTGAGTTCGAATCTTATTCAGTACTCCTTTCATACGGACTTTAGCTGCATCTAAGCAAAGAAATCTCAGTAAATTGCTATTAAGTATTGATTTATTTATCATCCACATCCTGTCTTCTCCGATGTTTTTTTTTAGGTGTTAAACCTGTGTACCCCTTTTGCACCCGTTTAACCTTTGCGAATAACTACACTTACATCGCTAACTTACAATGTTAACACACTAAAGAATATAATAACTAACATGATCAATTATCGATAAATAATTGATATAGTTAATTATCTTTCTAATTATTTTAGATTATTTACGAAAGGTGAATGGTTCTGTATTGATTTTCATAGTTTTACACTACTTTGAAATTATAAATAAGTCTCTGATGTTTTCTCGTTATATAATTATATAACATAATTAGTTGTTGAAAAGATATTCTTGTTAGCTAGCCTGGTCAAAGGTTAAGAGTCATTTATTACACTTAAAAAAACGTTTTGTAGACTTAGATCAAGGTGTTGTTCATTACATGTAATGATCAAATTAACGGGTTGTTCATTACATGTAATGATTAATTACTCAATAAAGCACGAGTTAAAATAGTTTTATTTAAAGTGAGTTCCGTAGAACGTAAGGTACTTTCATTTAGAAATATAATCTTACAAAATGGTATTCTGCATTTCTAGAATAATGTTTCTTGCAAGATAAAATAAAATTTATCTCTGAAAGGGAAAGAAGGCGATATCATTAAAGCCGAAGATATAATATTATCATTTATGTATCAACGGTGAAGTAAAATAAAAAGAAATGAAAAATAAAGTGGCTCTTTTCCAGTTCTTTCAGGAATCCGCACGGATATTAAAATAATCTGTCCGCTTGTTAAAATATGTGAAGAACAAAAATATTTACAGTGTGCAAAATTCAATCAAAGGTAAAGCCAATAACACTTCCAGCGTTGAATTATGAAAAGGTAATTTAAATTAGTACTGTTACATATTCAAAGGTTTCATTTTAAAAAGATACGTTTGCAATTTTTTCGTGTGATATATAAGATGTTTCAGAAACATTGAGATCATGTAATCTAATTTGACCAATTTTCGTTGAAAAGATCTCAAATTTTAATATAATATATATATTTAGTATAATATGTATATTGTTTCTTTTTTCAAGTATGGAAATGCCATTCTATACATGTATTGCATATTGACCTCCGACCCGACCAAGCTGTCAAAAGAAGAAATGTACCTGTGTAAATAACAGGTGCATCCGGTCAAAGATATCAGGGGGAGACCTTGACTGTCGAGGGGTTGAATTGAGTGCGAAATTGTGGCGCTCGTCGGAAATAGGTGGATATCAAATTATTATATAACCCTGGCGACGGGAAGTTCAGATCAGTTGGAGAGAAGATGCTGGAAAGAGAACCATGTCCCAGCAGAGGCTGGCGCCCCCAGGGCCCCCAGTTGAGCAGCCCAGGAGAATGGGAAAAAAGGCTGTGATGGCCAGAAGAGTGGGGGTCAGTATTTTGCAGTTCTGTTCAGTCTCCAACTCCCTCTCACACACAACCCTTTCAATAAAGTGAGAGGTATATTTTTCTTAAGAACTGTGTCCGCTCGTCTATATTGTGTTGAAATATGCATATGTGTACGTATAGTTGTTCATGGCTATACAACTCATGTTGTTTAAATTTAAGATCATTTGTACGGGAATTACGAAATTATCTATTTTTTAAAAACACCGTAGATCTCGAATGATAACAAATATTTTGAAGCACTCTGTAATTGACTCATACTAAACATTATGAAATCGCGTTCTGTAATTATGTACAGCAAGGTATTTTAAAGAATATGTTTTCCTAAATACGAGAACACAATAATTATATTCTTCAACAGACAACTGCCTCGCCAGATATGTAAATTCAATTCTCAAGTATGAAACTCTATTGCCAGAGAAGAGAAGTGTCCAAGAAACAACAGAAGTAATCTGCTTTTAATATTTTTCAATTTTTCCTTCCTTTTAAATTATTTCCGGTCATATGTTTTAGAAGTATCGGATATATGCAAATAAACTTTTTTGGTTTTATTCAATGTCGTACTTGAATTAAAAATATAGCCATACATTCTGTAATTTTTGAAAAATGGTATCAGGGTCTGGTTATATTTCTTAGATGAGGAATTGCAATCATTTTTCTCTACACACTGCGGACTGCTATACTCACAAGGTTTTGACTGCATCACTCTGCGGCCTTCTTCAAATGTCTTTAGGAAGATCAAAGATAGTCTTCAACCGAAAAATGCTACCGGGTTCGACAAAAGTCACCTTAAGAAGGCTGAAGAGTACTGCGGCCGAAATGTTCTGAGTATTACGAAGAAGATACGTTTAGCTGTCAACAGGCCATCGAGAATAAAAATTGTATCAGTGTTTGACAACAAAAAATGTTTGGTAATAACTGATCTAAAAATGGGTTTTGTTTGTTTGTTTGTTTGTTTTCGACATTTTTTGTTTATTTGGTTATTTGTTTGTTTTTCTTTCGTTGTTTGTTTGTATTTTTTACTTTTATTTGCTTTTTTGTTTCTTTCTTTTTTGTTTGTACACGTTTTTACTTGTTTATTATTTGTTTGCTAAGTTGTTTTGTTTTGTTTTTATTTTATTTCTTTGTTATTGTTGTTGTTGTTTGTGTGTGTGTGTGTGTGTGTGTGTGTGTGTGTGTGTGTGTGTGTGTGTGTGTGTGTGTGTGTGTGTGTGTGTGTGTTTCTTCGTTACAAATGAAAAATCTGTGAAGATTAAGTATGGCGATCTCTTGAACATCTGTCGAGACCGACATAAAAAGAATCAATCTTAAATCTCGCATTTTTATTTTCAATGCGTTGTAGCTTGTTTATTTAATTTTATTTTTATCAAGAACAAGTCAGATCAAGCTAAAATCACCTGTTCACCTTTCCACCGAACATAAATATACTCGGCCAAGTGGAATTGTAAGGCACATTTTTTTAAGGGTCAGTGAAAATTGAAGTTTTCAGAAATAATTTCAGACAGAATACCATAAACATTATTCTCTCCACCAACGCACTGAAGTAATGACTTTTCTAAAATGGAATAATAAAATCTATTTATTGTTTAATGTTACTCGCTCAAAATTCCATTTGTCATATAACAATCCTATAATTCATTGTTAGAAAATTCACTGTTACACGCACACACACACACACACACACACACACACGCATATACATATATACATATATATATATATATATATATATATACTGTCATCGAGAAACAGACTGTTTCGTCATATCACAGCCTTTCAATGTGGTTAGACGCAAGACTCTTCAAGTTGGGAGCGAAATCCACCAAACTTTACAGCAGAACAATAACATACCTCTCAGCATGGCGAAGGAAGGAGAAACTCATGAGTTACTTTTTTATGGACTTCATCTCATGGATATACCAGTGTTCTTCGATCAGCAATGACATACATTCATCATCTGAGTGCAGACATTGAATACCGTCTAGAGTAACTGGTAGGAGCAATGGATGTTAAGGAAGAATGACCAGAGAAAATCAAGAAACACCATGTTTTTAATGCGACTTAAAAAAGGTTATATATATGTATATATATGTATATATATAGATGCAACTCATTAATATAATTCATATTGTATCTACTCATCTTTCATCTGAGTCTTAAAAAGCAATCATATCACTTCAGAAAGTTCAAACCAGATGACTTGGGCAAAAATTGATTGACTTTATCCAACAGTGCAGGTGAAAGAGCAAGTTCTTGGAACGTCTTCAGCGGGACTTTACAGACTCCTTCCGACAGAATCTCTCACTGTATCCACATTGTCAGGACATCTTGCAGTCAACATCCTGCAATATTTGGGATTAACTGTCTTCTTGTTAAGGTTGTTTACTAACCCAGTGGCTTAAAATGTGTTCGATAAATTTGGATTTTCTGTGGATAATTGTTAAACTTCTTGTGGAATTTTGCTTGCACAATTTTGAATGATTTTGTCTCCAAATAAGAAGTGACACAATATATTATTCCTTCTCATGTCCAAGGCATTTTGACCGAGGATTAATAGTTATTATGGATTAATAGTAATAATAGCATATTATTTTGAAATAAAAATAAAAAAAGAACACAACATTATTAGTCGGAGAGTTTGTAGCAGCTACATGAGTACTATACATATATATATATATATATATAGTGGAAGTGAAAATAAATCCGATTGGATGATAATATATAGAGATGAAAGCACACAAGATCTTCTGAGGATGATTTTAGATGTATAGATATTTGCGAACGTTAAACGTTTCCGTTTCAGACATCAGTCGGGACGTATAAGTTATTTAATGACACGAAAAAGATAAGAAATATTTAAAACATCCCATTTCAGTTTGCAATGTTCTGTTTCAAATTTATATGATTTAATTTGGGTTCCAGTCCGCTTGGGCTGTAGAATAGACAGACTATTTCTGTGTAGAAGAGTAGAACACACACAACAAGTGTCCTAGATGTGACACTAAGCAATCTCATGATGAGGCTCCAGTCATTCCGGAGTTTTGGGGAATGCTGAGCACCCTTTCATTCCATCTCTTTCAGGTCCACCTGATAGGGTCTTATCAAAGGGTTGAATAGAACTAAAGTGTGATCTTTGGCTAAACTGAATTGCTTGAAATAGAACTGTTTCGGTATTTAAACTACGTCCTTAGCTAAACTGAATTATTTGAAATGAAAGTGCTGCAGAGTGATAAGACCCCATCTAACGAGTGTCCTGCATATGACACTAAAATATCTGATGGTGAGGTTCAAGTAATGCTGAGCTCTGGGAAATGTGGAGTAGTCCTTACTGTCATCGCTTCCAGGTCCACTCTAGTACTGAATGGTCAAATAGAAATAAACTGTGTATTTATGCTAAACGGAATTGTTTAAAATAGAACTGTTTTAACATCTAACTGAACATTTTTTTTTACCATTAACTGTTCGTAAATAAAATTTAAAAAAAACTATACTTATACTAAACTGAATTGATTGAAATTTAATCGGTGCTAATAGATTTTTAAAAAATGGTTGATACGCCGTAACAGAAAACAGCCAACCATCCAACCAAAAATTAATTATAAAAGAGATAATCCATATATCAACATCACATATACTCTCTCTCTCTCTCTCCTTCCCCTCTCTATCTCTCTCCCTCTCTATCGATATAAGTTAATATTCAGATTATTTAATTCATATGTACCTATTATAAACATTCCATATATTTTTTTACGCCTTAATCAGTGTAAACATTTTTTCATCTCTCTCTTCATTTTGTTCATCTATCTTTTTGAAACTACATAAATGATGAAGCCGAATAATTCGAAGTAGAGGATTTTGTAATTTTTCAGTACCAACAAGACAGTATCAAATAATTAAAACATCCAAAGACTGTGCATTTTTATCTCTTTCTCTTTCCCTTTCTATCTCTCCTCTCTCTCTCACTATATATATATATATATATATATCCACACACGTGTACACACACACAAATATATATATATATATATATATATAATATATATATATATATATATATATATACATAAGTTTTACCCATACCTAATTACATCAAGTTTTTTCTTGATTCGTAGTCGTTAAGTAATGAAATTATTTTAATTAAATTTAAGGTAGATTTTGATTATATTAAGATTTTGAACAGAGAAAATGAAAACTTGATATTTGGCCTGTAAAAATGCAGAGCGATAGTTTCTATATAATAAGAAGTGAGGTGATAGGATTGGTTTGGTTTGTTTGTTTAATGACATATCAACCTTTGTAGGTTATTTAATGCCAAAGCCATTCTCCAGAATGCACAGTAGTGGTACTATTTAACCCATAGCTGGGAGGATAAGAGGGTTCATACCTTTCCCAAGGGTATTTGCCCGAAAGTGAACGTAATAGCGCGACTAGAGTACGAACTCGCTTACTACGATTCCGCCGTCCATCGCTTTAACCATTACACCACGAGGACACCCCCACTGAGGTTATCTGACTTGCGTTCATAATTTTCTCAGTTTCATGAAAAACATTGTAAATTATTGAAATGAGAAACAGAGTGACGCAGATCCCACAAAAGAAGCATTCAGTTATGAATTAGACTAGCAAGTTATAAATTGTAAATTCACAATATTTCTCCAATGAAAAATCTGTCGCTGATGTGTGGTGGCGCGCATGCACACACACCCACACACATCTACAAATATATTCAACCAAACATACACACTATATATATTATATATTCATTTGATATTCTTAAGTTGGAAATATTGGGAGTTTTTGATTCTTCCATATCTCATCAATTCTAGGTTACCTTATTAAAGCTTAAAAGTTGACCAGTCCCGATGGATGACTTCAACTTCTTCTTTCGCTATTTCATCCGCGCGCGCACACACACACACACACACACACACACACACACACACACACACACACACACACAACATATATATATATATATATATATATATATATATATATATATATATATATATATACACTTAAAATAAACCAAAAAATCATTCACAGACTAAAAAAAAAGTCTCCTACATAAAAGTAACGCTACCAATTCAACAATAATTCTCCCTCCAGCTATGGGTAAATAGTAGGAAAGACTAGGTTCTTCAGCCTTGGTTAGGCAACTAGTCTAGGAGAAGGAAAACTCTGAATGTAAACCTGTTAAACTCCGCTTAAAAATTGACCTTGTGTCATATCCTTCCCGAGCGGAGGGGGTTGTAAATAGTACCAATTCAACAATAAATATTAACTTTATTTTGGCATTTAAAGAAACATCTGGTTACATTATCCTTCAAATTAAACAGAGGAGAAATTTATAAGTACAAAATACGTGTCTAAATATTCAAACATTTATTAAAAAATATATATATTATTCAAACATATCGCATTTTAGTAAATCAATTTTTATCATTTAAAATGAACTAAAGTATCTAAAACAAATGTTGTTTATTTACATTGAGTTCTTGACCAGGATTACTTAAATTTAATATTCTATTAAATATTGGTCCTGCTTGGAATTGTTTCGAACACCGGATTTACTGGATTAAATACATTCCAAAGCAACCATCAGATCACCTCACTTTTTCCATTGTGTCACACGCAACATTCTATAAAGGGATACTCACATGGTAAGAACAGTCACCAAGTGCCGTTGACTCTGCGCTCTGCTATCTCCTATAATGAGCACTTTTTTATAATCACAGTTAATTTTATATATATATATATATATATATATATTATATATATATATATATATATATATATATATATATATATATGGGGAGGGAATTAGAATCTTAGTAATATATTGATATATATGTCGACAGTAATTTCTGACTAAATATTAGTTCTTCAAAATTTGAGTCATACACGAGTATATAACAGATATAGTAATTTTGCTTGATTTTTTTCTACTTAAACTTGAAGGATTAATTTGATCTGATATAAGATATCCATTCGTAATTCTTTACTGAACCTCAAAGTATATTCTTTTTCTGCACCGTGAGCCAGATTAGATATACGATTTCAGCCATTTGTAACAGATTTCCAGATTAAAGACGATTCTTCCCTCATCTTTATCCGAAAGTCGAAATGTAATTCCCATTATTTCTCTTCCAATCTCTTACGTTTACCCGTGGGTACAAAATTGAAAAAAATAAAATAAAACAAGTATTTTTTATATCTGTACTCTTCATAGTGTGTTCTGAAATAGGTGCGTTTTTCGAAAAATTACTCGATCAACCAATCCCATTTACCTTCGGTTTAAAAAGCAAAGACAAAGAAAACAATCGTACTGTTTACAATCTTCCATCAAATATCTAGTGATATAATCTCTGTTGCTACGGTGATCATTGACTAAAAGCAATCATGTCGATATAAAAGAATGTACCTTCAATTTTAAGGGTGAATTTTGGCCACTTCTTTCTACAAATAAACTACCAATGGTTTATTTCCGCGACGAGTCTACAACAAAATTTAACATGTCAAGAAAACAATGAGTCAGACATTATTTTTCAATTTGGCATTCTTGATTTGAAAACTCAGCTGTTCAAGTTTGATAACATCTGAAAACATTTACTTTGTATTAGATTTGACTCTAAGAATTCGTATTCAGGTGTATAAAATGGATTTATGAAGGAGGGTACTTTTTTTTTTAGGTGTAACATAAAATTGAAACATAAGAAGTCGAATTGCGTGATTTGAACAGATTCTCTGTTAAACTTTTAGACAATACCTCAAGTTACCAATGTTCTTTGAAATATCTTTCTATATCGAGCGCATATTTTGATGTACAACAGATATTTTAAAATAACCAATGACTGTGATTAAAGAACCCAATGTTGCTGACAAGTCGGTTCTAGAATTGAGTTAATTGAAATCACTCTCTCTCTCTCTCTCTCTCCCTCTCTCTCTCCCTTCCATTCCTTTCTTTCTTTCTTTCCATTCTTTCTTTCTTTCTAACTTCCTTCTTTTTTTCTAACTTCCTTCTTTCTTTCTTTCTTTCTTTCTTTCTTAATTGTTTATTCATTTTCCCTTCTTTCTTTTTATCTTTCCATTGAAGAAAGCGATAAACACTATTGCTTCCTTATCTTTTTCCTTCTTTTTTTTCTTCCTTTTGCTTCGACTTTTTCTCTCTTTCTTTTTTCTTTAATTCTTTCTTTTTTCTTTTATTTCATTGAATAAAACGATAAGTTCTATCGTTTCTTTTTTCTGTTTCTTTCGTTTATCCTTCTTTCTTTTTCTCTCGTTCTTCTTTTTATCTTTTCTTCTTTTTTCTTCCATTCCTTTTTTCTTTCCCTTGAAGCACCCGATAAGCGCTATTACTTCTGATCTCTTTCTTTCCCTCTCTCCCTTTCATTCTTTCCTTTCTCTCTTTTTTTTCCTTTCTTTCTTTCTTTCCTCTCAAGGAGAAGATTAACACTATATCTATCTCTCGTCCCCTTCTTTCTTTCTTTCTTTCTTTCTTTCTTTCTTTCTTTCTATTCCTTTTTTCTTTCAACTGAAGCAGAGTATAAGCGCTTTTCTGATTTCTCTCTCTCTCTCTCTCTCTCTCTCTCTCTCTCTCTGTCTTTCCTTGCTCCCTTTTCCTTTCTTTCCTCTCAAGGAGAGGATTAACACTATTTATTTCTCTCTCTCTCTCTCTCTCTCTCTCTCTCTCTCTCTCTCTCTCTCTCTCTCTCTCTCTCTTTCTCTCTCTCTCTGGTCCCTTTATTTATTTATTTATTTATTTCGTTCTTTCTGACATTATGACCAATAACCTGGATATACTGAAGAAAATGTAAAAGTTAGTTCATAAGAACTCCACACTATGAATTGGATTTGGCCAAAAGTAGATTCCGGTCAAACTACTTCACCTTAAATCCATTTTGATTCATTTTTTCTGTTTCTGTATCCAAAATCTAAACTGATGTCAGTGGTCACCATTCTTGAACTCATAAGAATGGATAGTATATTGAGTCGAGTCAGTTCAAAACTTCTGGCACTGTTTCTATGATTATTTCCGTTCGGGTTTTTTTTTGCTTAATGCCATATCAACCTTCTTATTTTATTCGATGCCAAGGCTATAATTTCAGGAGAAAAGTAGCGATATTTAATCCATAGTTGGGGAAATAACGGTGCCCATACCTTTCCCAAGGGTAATTATCGGAAAAAGATAGTCTAGAGTTCGAACTATCTTACCTCTGCACTGCAGTTCCAAAATTTAGCCATAACGCCATGGCTGCTATTAGTGAGAACACATCTTCATCTGTGAGTTGCATATTGAACCTTGACCGAACCGTCAATCATAACACACCTGTGTAAATGAGCGGAAGCAATCATGTGATCTATCTGAAGTTGTAGGCGTTGTAAACTAAATATGCAGATGTCTGCTTGTCAGTGTGAGTATCTGAGAGTCAAGGGCCTAACTCTGAGCCAGCTTGCTGTCAATGTGTGCGCTTCACTGGAAGTAGCAGCTGAGAGGGCACCTGGTTGTGCTCCCCCAGCCGAGACGTTGAAGTGCCAAGTGGGGTCTTGAAGATAACACAGAGTGACATGTCAAGGGAAGAAGTTATGGGTCAGTATAGCAATCTGTTTTCGTCTCCCTCTGTCCAACTCACTCACCACAGAAGCTTTGATTCTAAGAAGAATAAAGAGACTTATATTTTTTATAACTAAGTGTTGTTGTTATTCGTTCAACCGCTATATATCACGTGTGCGACTTTTAAAAGAAACCATTTTGAAAGAGATAACGTTGACTTGTATTCAATTTGATAATAAATTGTTTGACATACTTTCTTTACCTTCTTGAGAGACCTTGTGCGTGAACAAAACTATATATATATATATATATATATATATATATATATTGGTTGGTTGGTTGGTTGGGTTATGGCTATTTAATGCCAAATCCATTTTTATGAAAATAGGCAGTTCTACGTCAAACAATTTCGGTTTAGCCAGAGTTTAATTGTCAAAATTTAGCAGAGTTTAATTGTCAAAATTATTTCTATTTCAAGCCATTCAATTTTGTCAATCAGTTCTGATTCAGTTTTGTATAAGTACTGATTTTGTTTACACACAGTTAAATGCCAAATATAGTTCTATATTAAACAATTCAGTTTAGTGTAAGTACAGTTTCAATGTCAAAAACAAATCCATTGAAATAATTCACTTTAGCATAAGCACAGAGTTAAAATAACTGACAAAAACATTTATATTTCAAGGTATTCAGTTTATTAAAAAAATTCAGTTTAGTATAAGTATGGTTTAGTATAAGTATGCCATTCGTTCTATATAACCCATAGGTAGAGCCCTATCAGGCGCTACCACGCCGGACCACAGTGGACCTGGGAGCAATGGCAATGAAAGGTTGCTCCGCATTCCCCAAAGCCCCAGCATCACTGGAACCTCACCCTCAGATTGTTTATTGTCATATCAAGACACTCATTGGGGGTATCTTACCCTTCTGGAGAGGTGCAGTCGGTGTATTCTACAGCCCTAGCCGATAAGGCAATATATGTTTGGTAAAATGTATAAGGTTAAGTTCCAATATTTAATACTTGTCTTCAACTCTGTAAATTAATTTTACTAGTATGGCTGAATTTAAAAAAAAAAAAAATTCTGTGAGACAGTGGTAATTGTGCATCTTCTGCTGCTATATCCGTAACATCTGGCTGCGAGTTTGTAATATCACGTAATAATATACGAGACATTATTTTTTTAATCCCTACTTAAAAAAATGACATGGATACACTGGCACATCGTTAATAAGAACGCATAGCCAGTGGCAGTAAATATGTGGGAAAATGGCATTTTATATCTGAAGTAATATTTTTCAATAATATGACGGCGTCAAGAGGTGAGGCACCGATTCCGAAGCTCTAAAGAATGTGGAATCACCAGTGCTGTCATTGCTCATACTCACACTTGTTATCTTTATACCTTTTAGAATCCCATCTCGAGTTCAAGTATATATACTTGAGATAATATTTAAAACTTTCTTTAACGGCAGTTAAGTGTTGGTGATTAAAACATTGATATATCAATTAAGATATAAAGTATGTATTCACTCAGCAAATCGCACGAACTGTATATGGCATAAGGTCAATTCTTAAGAAAGTTTAACTGCTTTTATTTGTTACTTATTGACCTTTGAGAGTTGTTTAGTGTGGGTTTTGTAAACAGATTGCAGCTGTGTCTTAAGGTAAGAAAAAGTTAGCGGAAATGAATCAGGCGTATTGCACCGGGAGAAAATTATGTGTGGGCATCCAGAAAATATATATTGATGGTCAGTCATTCGGAGTCAGCTTGTTGTTCTGTTGTTTAGGTTTTATGGCATATCAAACTTTGCATGTTATTTAATATCAAATCCATTTTATTCAAATTAACTGCTTTATTTCAAACGATTCCGTATAGCATAAGTACCGAGTTTAATTCTCAAAAACATTTCTATTTTAAGCTATTCAGTTTAGTCAAACACTTCTAGTTTTAAAAAAATCGGCTTTGCGTAAGTTTCAACGTCAAGAACAGTTCCATTTCAAACAATTCAATTTTGCATACAAGAACAATTCCCTCTCAAACAATTCAATTTAGCATAAGTATGCTGTTTAAATATCAAAGCAATCATATTTTATGCAATTCAGTTTAGCTTAAGTAAAAAATTTACTTCTATTTGACCCATAGATAGAACTCAATCAGGTGTAACCATTCTGGGCCAATGTGGCCTTGGGAGCGATAGCAATGAAGGGATACTCCGTATTCTCTAAAGGTGCCACATAACAGGAGCCTCACCATCCTATCGTTCTGCGTCAAATCCAGGACACTCATTTTTTGGGTGGTGGGGTCTTACTCTTCTGTAGAGATGCACTCAGTGTATTCTACAGCCCCAGCCGACCGAGCAAGTAATAGTCGGGGTGGTCAGTGAATCGGAGTTGCCAGTTAGCAGAGTAGACACGTCAGTTAGGAGTTGGGTGGCTGCCCTCGAGTTGAGAACCTGCTTTGTATCAGGTATCCATGAAAGAGGAATGAGAACCAAAACACTAATTTATGTGCATTACATGCGATGTCAATCAAAACCATATTTACCCAACCCCTGCGCTCGGGCAGGATATGACACACGGTCAATTTTTAAGCGGAGTTTAACAGGTTTACATTCAGAGTTTTCCTTCTCCTAGACTAGTTGCCTCACCAAGGCTGAAGAACCTAGTCTTCCCCACTATTTACCCATAGATGGAGGGAGAATACTTCGATTCATACCTTTCCCAAGGGTTTAGTGCTATGTGAAATGCTATCAGTCTCGTCCAGGATTTGAACTCGTGTTACCGTTTCCATTTCCAAGAACGATAACCATTACACCACGGGCACCTACACTTGGTATCAATCATAACAGTCTCTCTCTTTCTCTCTCTCTCCCAACATTTTGACTTTCGTATTAATAAAGAAGAATTTTATATTCTTATAAACAAGTGTTTTCCTCTCTTCATCAGATAGGCAACAGATTCAGAATAACCATCTCTGAGACTGATTACTATATCATATTTAAAGAGACCAGTCAACTCTCGCATTTATCTACACATCGAACAATATTAGTTGGATGTTTTACTTTCTTAAGTACATCAGCGCAAAGTGAAATAAAAACAACTTAGTCTACGTTTCAAACTCACTTCACTGTGTTCATCTCCTATGAGGCTAACGAACTATTAAATAAAAAGCATTTATCTGTTTAAAATGATTGCAACATTTAATCCATTGACTCTTAAGAATTAATTGCAAATAAATATGAAATGTTTACAGGTTTTAAACAATTATGAAGATATATTTTTGTTACAGTAAATAATTACAGGCCATAATTTTTTATTTAACTTTGGCATGCTATAAACCATCAATGTCTGGCAAGTTAAACAAATAAAGCAAGCAAGCATTCTTTATAGACGAAATGTAGTGACGATGAGTGACATCACTAGGATGTCTGTAGACCCTTCCAGCCGAAAGGAAGTGACCAAAATGGACAGCACTTGGAAGTCTGTGGCTCCTTCCAACCGAAATAAATAGAGCATGAGAATGAATATTTAGAGAATTGTGTGTATAATTCGTGAAATGATAGTAAGTTCTTCATCATGAAAAGTATTAACACTATGCCATAAAACTCAATCAAAGCAAATACTATATAGGTTCAATATATACGTATAACGACAACTTGGCATTAAATAACCTACAAGAGTTGATACGTTATATAAACAAAGTAAACCAAAGCAAATCAAGAACTGGGATTATTTAGATTTCAATGTTTTAAAGCAATATCCATTTTCGTGGGTACTTTTATGCAAAAATCATCGTTTAAGAAGATAAATGATTTTTAATCTACAGCTTAACCAATGTATTAATCCAAAATTGCATGTAAGAACCAGACTAATGTTTGAACTCGCTTTCTACAAAGTGTCAGTCCAGCATGTAAGCCACTACGCCGAAAATCATTGCCAAAGGTCTGGATGGGTTGTAATTAGATAACCTCGTCTTCGAAATTAATATCTACTTTTTAGAAGAAGAATTGAAGAAATATTAATAGACGATAATGTGTCATTAAATATTTGCTTAAATAAAATAATTCGGTTTAACCAAAAATAGAATAAAAATCAATAAAACTGATTAAAGATCTGATTGATTATTATTCTCGTCTATTTCCGAGAATTTTGTTTGCTAACAAATTCTTGAAAGTCATTTATTTTCATAAAACAATTTGATTTGTTGTTTTTTATATTCCGGGCTAATTATTTTTTCTACACTTCTCTGCAGTATTTTTGATTTTTGATTTTTGTAAAGAAATTTATTTGAATCTAACATCCATTGATAATGGCAACAAAAAAACGCGATCTCTCATTCGACCGATAATTGATTAGAGAAGATTAGCAATATACGATCGTAGCAATCGTGTTTATTTGAAATTGATATAAATCTGATTACTTTTTCTTATCTTTAGAAAAGTGGCTTGCCAATAATTCAGCTTTTCTTCCTGTGAACAATATCGCGTGTAAAGATGTAATGGCGTACGAATCAATTTTCACTTAACGTTAAGAAAATAATTTTTCTGTTTATTCAATCGCCCATTCGGCTGCAATGGGACAATGCCTCTCCCCGCAAATAGTTTTCTGTATATGACATTAAATTATCTGATGGTGAGGCTCCACTCAGTGATTTGGGGGAATAAGGAATAGGCCATCGTTGTCTATACTTTTAGATCCACTCTGGTAGTGTCTGTTAGAGTTCCATTTATGCGTCAAATACAACTGTTTAATCCTTTAACGTGTTTAATCTATTTAACCAGATTATAAAAAAATGGTAAAAGTTAAAATGAATTGATAATATTAAGTAGTAACTCTTGAAAAAGTTTCGCTGATGACAAACGAACGGGTAAAGGTTGTGGAGCATGATTAAGGCTCGAGAGTAATACATGAAACAATTTAACCGTTTCAAAAAATGAGTTCTATTGCGTTTAAAAATAGAGCTATATATATATACATATATATATATATATATATATATATATATATATATATATATATATATATATATATATATATACTATATATATATATATATATATAGAGAGAGAGAGAGAGAGAAAGAGAGAGACAATTTGAGATTAAATAACTAACAATACTGACATACCATTTAACCAAATAATATTGGCCTAATGAGTAGAGTGTTTGCCAATGGTTCGGGCGACCGGGGTTCAATCCCAGCTCGAGTCATACGAAAGACTCAAAAAATGGTATTTGATGCTGCCTTGCTTAACTCTCAGCATTATAAGGTAAGTATCAAAGGTTAAGTGGAGCAATCCAGGGAATGGAATGGCGTCCTCCCCAACACCTCTGTGTGGTAGCTATTGAAAAGGGTGCCTTCGGGTCACCCGCGACCAAGGTCGCCAACTATTCCAATATCGTTAAATTAGTTTATGCTGATAGAATGGGAGATGAGATTACCCTAACAAAAGAAAAAAGATTGCGACTTTTTTTTTTTCATTTTTAAGCTTCGTTGTTTAAAGCCTTCTTTGTGAATTTATACATTTTCCCACTGTTGACTGGAGCTGAAAAATACTTCGACTGAATCTCTGCTGGGAGGCCAGAACCCCAACCCAACCAGCAAGTGTCAAGGATATGACACAAAACGATTTGATGGTGAGGATCTAGTCCTGTGGTGTACTCTTTTATTACCATCATTCCCAGGTTTTCTCTGATCTGGAGAGTTAATACATGTTAGGATCCCATATATAAATCAAATAAAACTATTTATCGATTTAACTGTGTACAAAAAATAGTTGATGTTAAATCAAATCATTATTGTTACTTAGAAATGCTTTAAACCATTTAACTGTGTGCAAAAAAAAAACTATTGTTTTGAGACTGCAATGCTCAAAACAATTTACTCGTTGTATGAGAAACTAAGAAGAGTAAGGAAAAGAAACCAGAAGTGATGGAGAAATTCTCATGGATAAATCAGTTATAACTATCCCAGATACTTTTCTGTAAATAGAATGGATGAACGCAGATTTTCTAATTACACATTACTTATATATATATATATATATATATATATATATATATATATATATATTAAAATTTTATTTTCTTATTGGGTCCGATGAAGTCCTGTTAAAAAATTATTTTAGAGTCTTTGATTCATATCAATGCTTTTAACAGAATGGAAATAAATTTATTATCTTAATGCGACCGAATATTGTTTTTTTCTTGAAATAATATTATTTTCTCTGTCAATTCTATTTAGATAGATCTCTTTACCAAGAATATGTAAATGTTCAAAATGTGAATAATTTATTTGTCCTGACGAAATTTTTCCCTACTCTGGATTTACTGGATTGAAGGCTATATATATATATATATATATATATGGTTTGATTGCTTTCTCAAAAAGGGTTGTAGAATAAGCTGACTGCACGTCTGCAGATGGGTAAGAACACTCAAAAAGGGTCCCGGGTAAGATGCTAAACTGTATCTGAAAGACAGGCTCTAGTCTTTGAGCGTTGTGAAATAGGGAGTATTCCTTCGGGGTCATTACTCCCAGATCCACTGTGATCCGAATTGGTTGTACCTGTTGCAATCCTATCTGTGAGTCGAATAAAACTCTACAATCATTTATTAAGGATTATTATTATTTC
>CAUZXS010002620.1:15000-72500 GCA_963585895.1 Sepioteuthis lessoniana | reverse complement strand
GGTAAATAGTAGGGCAGACTAGGTTCTTCAGCCTTGGTAAGGCAACTAGTCTAGGAGAAGGAAAACTCTGAATTCAAACCTGTTAAACTTCGCTTAAAAAATTTGACCTTGTGTCATATCCTGCCCGAGCGGAGGGGTTGGGTAAATATAATTTTGTGTGTGTGTGTAAAAAATATTTGTGCGAAAGTGTCACGATGAATAGAAAAACATGTTTATGTATTCAATGTATATGCGGCTGCTGCTGCTGCTGCTGAAATTTTCTACCGCAAGTTTAAGCGGAATTACTAATAAATCTAAGTAAGCAATAATATATTCGTTGAACTTGAAAATAATTAAACGATGTTAAAATTGAATGCAATCTTGAAAGAAAAGAATGTAGATTTACATTTACAAACAAAGAAAGCGAAAGTTAATTGAGTTGATAGATAATCAACCTACAACTACTGAAGAAAATATACATTTCTTCGCGATTTATAAGATAATGTGACTCAAAATAATGATTTAAAAAGTTGGCAATTTATTTATGATTCAAATTAGCTAAAAATGTATTTTTAAACAATCTAGGAGGGAAAATATTTCTTAAATTATTCTAAGTCTTGATCCTTCAACATTTTCACTGCTAGTTAAATATTCTTGTCTGTGAATATCAAAGACATTTTTAAATGAGCACAAAAGCCCCAACTGATCAATTAATTCGAAATACACATATAAAAATTAGTTTCTCGAGCCTATTTTTTGCAGAAAGATTAATGTATTTTTATGGAAATCAGTTGATTTCTCTCTCTCTCTCTCTCTCTCTCTCTCTCTCACACACACACACACACACACACACACATATATATATATATATACTACGTCAATTACTCGTGTGAATGCTAATTTGAAATATTCATTGATCACATGAAACATTATATAAAGTATGGCATAGTCGCACCGATATCTTTGACAATGACTAACAAATTCCAAAATCACATGTACTTGGGTCATAATACCATATATGTGGTACAATTATTAAAAAGACTTCAATGTCGTTTACGATATCGCTCTTACGAACAACAAAAGTCCTGTACAAAACCTTTGTCTTTCATCATGAATAAAATATGTCTACAAGTATCAATATATATATATATATATATATAAAGATATATATATATAATGATGAAAAATATATATATATATATATATAATTCATTAAATTTAGACTGTGACCTGGGTTTCATGGACTTTTTGGCAAAACATCAATCACCCGGCAGTTAAGGAAAAGGAAATGAATCGAAAATCGAAAAAATACAGTCAAAAAACCGCTGAGATTTTGTGTGATTCTTTACGTGTGGTTGTAAGTGCGTGAGTGTGTGGGTGTGTGCATATGTTTGTGTGGGTTATAGTTGTGTATTAATATGTTTGTATATGGGTTTGAGTATAGTTACAAACGCAGCGCGTTGTTTCAGCCGGATGTGAATTCGTAGGTGTATCTTAATTTTCGCTACATTATTTTATTTCTGTATGAATAGGTGACTATAGCTACGGAACAAAACATCGTCATTGCATGTCGAGAGGAATGAATAAAGATTTGATTTGTAAGCGTATTTAAACAGATATATTATGGTAGACCAGAAAAACAATGGGTATAAGTAAGGGTATATTTTATTGTAAGATAATATTGTACGATGCTGGTATAATATTTAGGGAAGGGAATTGGGCAAGGATATAATAATAAATTGATGAAATGTTGCATAAATATCATATATACTATAGCTCTCTTTGGTAGTAAGTAAGTAAAGTTGGCGACCATAGTCGAGGGTAACCCGAAGGCTCCCTTTTCGATAGCTACTACACCTAGGTGTAGGGAGGGCGCTACTCCTTCCCTGGATTGCTCTACTTTACCCTTGATCCGTACCTTATAATGCTGAGTGTTAAGCAAGGAGGCATCAAGTACCATTTTTTGAGTCTTTGGTATGACGCGACCTGGAATTGAACCCAGGTCTCCCGGACCATTGGCGAACAGCGGTTACAATAATATGTTTCTGTACGATGATGATTATACCTGAAGAGTAAAGTGTTGTCATTATAAATTTAAGGGAATTGATTAAGGAAATAGATTGCGGGTTTGAGAAAGAAGGTGCATACATATTAAAAGAATTTAAGATATTTTATTTAGTAGGGTGTTTTTTGATGGGTAGGTTATGATAGCTAATTTTTTGTGGAGACAAAGAAGGCATTCTTTTTTATGTTTTGTTGTAGGCAGGTGCTAGTTTTAGTATCTCCCAGGTGATTACAGGAAAGATTTTTGTGTCTTTTAGGTGCCTCTCCTACAATCACCTGGGAGATACTAAAACAAGAATACCTTCTTTGTCTCCACGAAAAATTAGCCATCATAACCTACCCATCACAAAACAACGTACTGAAACAACGCGCTGCGTTTGTAACTTCACCTAAACCCATACACAAACACATTAATACGTAACTATAACTCCCCACACACACTCACACACTCACAGCCACACGAAAAGAATTATACAAAATCCCAACGTTTTTTTGACTGTATTTTTTCGATTTTCGATTCATTTCATTTTCGTAACTGCCTGATGATTGTTCTTTTGCAATAAAACTCCATAAAACACGGGGGACCATTCTAAATTCCATGAATTAAAAAATCTATATATCTAATATATATTTTATTATTTTTATATAATTGCTCTATCTTAGATATTAAGCACTCTCCATATTATATTGCACTTAGTTCGACACAAACCCACCAAGTGATCTAATGACAACCATCACAGTTATAATATATATATATATATATATATATATATATATAGAGAGAGAGAGAGAGAGAGAGAGAGAGAGATCTAGAACACAGACTAATAGAAGCAGTGTCGTATCTAACAACCTCGCTGCAAGGCCTGTAGGTCAATTTTTTAAGCAGAGGTTAACAGGTTTAAATTCAGCGTTTTATTTCTTCTAGACTGGTTGATTTACCAAGGCAGGAGAAATCAATCTCAGAAATAGATAGATAGATAGATAGATAGATAGATGGATTGGTCATAACAGTTAAAGAAGAGAAACCAAGTAAAAAGACAACAAAGTCCAGCAGAAGACAGAGATAGAGATAAGAGCGAGAATGATAGATACGGTAATGAGTAAGGGCAGAAATGGAAAAAATTGTGATGAACAACTGAAAAGAGAGAGAGAGAGAGAGAGAGAGAGAGAGAGAGAGAGAGAGAGAGAGAGAGAGAGATTGATGAGCCAGATAATGAGATAGACAGACAGAGACATGGAGAGAAAGTGAGAGAGCGATAGATAGATAGATAGAGAGAGAGAGAGAGAGAGAGATTGTGTGTGTGTGTGTGTGTGTGTGAAAAGAGAGAAATGTTTTTTGCTGTTGTGATGAACAACTGACACAAGGAAAATAAAGAAAGAGAACAATATATATATATATATAGAGAGAGAGAGAGAGATTGTGTGTGTGTGAGAGAGAGAGAGAGAGAGAGAGAGTTCGTGTGTGTGTGTGTGTGTGTGTGTATTGCGTGTGACTGAATGCCGACCAGTACATTTACAATATTTTGTAAATTTGTCATTATTGTCTATTGTTCACTGAGGTATTTTAAGCATATTACTGTTTTAAAATCTCTCTGTGATATACGATTTTTATAATTTTTTGCGATTACATACACAGTATCACTTATAATTTATAGATATTTTTTATAACATTTTATTCAGCTAAAAGGATGGTATCATTCTTAGTAAAGTAGTCCAAAGTTCTTAATACGGTTGTGATTAGGAATTATTTTTGACAATATTTACAGGATTGACTGAAAATTGTTTTCTTCACTTATACAAGCTTGACACCTACGCAAATAACGCTAACACAAAGTTAGATCATATATTTACGAAAAAAGTGGATAAACAACGTTTTGAACTGTAAGGCCTATTTGTCTTACAGGACTTGACACAAGGTCAAAAGCCCGAAGGCCGATTAAAGTGAGGATAAAGGGTAGAGGAAAGTCGGAAACGAGCCGAGCCTCGAACCCTGTAGTCATTGACCCACTAAGTGCAATGTGGCTCTAATGAGTCAAGCAGTATCACGGACCTAAATCTAGATCCGGGCATGTATGCCAGAATATAGTTTGAACTAGACCGTGTGGTCTAGTGCTATACAAGGGATGCATAGGAGTCATAAAAGCAGCTCGCCCACCCGAAGGTGGCTCAACCGAAGTTGGGGGCCTTTCGGCCTCGAATCCACGACACGAATGCCAGACGGTCCAGCAAAGGCCGGGGAATCGTCTCAGCAAAGATTAATTTGAGTCAACACAACCATAAAAAACAAACAGGTAAAGCTTCATGTTATGACTAATGTTCACGTGACAATAATTATATAATTATTAAATGTACTATAACTGTAAAAAGCAAGTTATATAATCTTCAAGATACATGTATAAGATATGCTCTTGAGGAAAAATATGAAAGTTTTCTCAATGAGAACATACAAACTTTGTTACTTAGTGCATACCAACCAAACTAAGAATCAAGCGTAGAGTCCCTTGGGTGTCAATAGCAGTTACGGAAAAACGAGATAATATGAAAAAGTGTCCTTAATGAATAAATAATAAAAAAAAAACAATGCACTGAAACTTGGGAAAGCCCGAAGAGAATTAACTTAGAAAAATGAATTAGAATATATGAAAAGCTAAAGGAATAAAATTAGAATTTCGGTCGAAGATAGTCAATGATGATAAGCATGGCAGACTCTAATTAAATTACCATCAGTAAAACCACATTAAGAAATAAAATATATGCAACTAGCCAAGAAGAAAATCTTCAGAACTTGAAAAATGTTTTAAGAATCTCCTTTGAAACCCTTCAAAAATAACGGAAAAATAATTAAAAGCCAAATAGACATCAAAGCAGGACATTTCACGGTTTGGTTTGGTCTGTTTGTCTTAATGGCATATCAACCTTCGTACACATTTTACAGAGAACGTGGTGGTGTCTTTGTTTAGTGGCATATCGACCTTCATACACATTTTCCTGAGGACGTGGTGGTGTCTTTGGTTAATGGTACATCGACCTTCGTACACATTTTACAGAGAATGTGGTGGTGTCTTTGTTTAATGGCACATCAACCTCTGTATTTTTTTGGAGGTGCCCGTGGTGTAGTCGTTATCGTCGTAGGAAATGGACACGGCGACACGAGTTCAAATCCTGGACGAGACTGATTGCATTTCACATAGCACTAATACCCTTGGGGAAGGTATGAATCCAATTATTCTCCCTCCAGCTATGGGTAAATAGTAGGACAGACTAGGTTCTTCAGCCTTGGTTAGGCAACTAGTCTAGGAGAAGGAAAACTCTGAATTCAAACCTGTTAAACCCCGCTTAAAAATTGACCTTGTGTCATATCCTGCCCGAGCGGAGGGGTTGGTAAATAGTATCAACCTCTGTATTTTTTAAATGCCAAAGCCATTCTTCCTGAAGTGTTACAATTTAACTCATGACTGGATTGATAAGGGGGTTCCTATCTTTCCCGAGTTTATTTATCCTAAAGTGAACGTAATAATACGAATAGAGTTCTAACTCGCTTACTACAATTTCCCAGTCTTTCGCTTTAACCATTACATCACGAGAACCCCCCCCCGCTCCATTTTACGGAGGAATCACCTGAAGTGATATCAAAAAGAATTAAAAGGATAAAATCTACAGACCTCGACGAAATACCCCATGAAGTATGGAAGATAATACAAAATGACAACATACGTTTTAGTTTATGCAACGATATGTATTTACATAAGAGTTTTAAGAAATGGACGAAAGGCTGCATTCTGCTCTAACCGAAATAATGCAACTTTGGAATCGTTAAAAATTGCAGAAACATAACTCTTACAGCTTTGCCTACTTTGGCTGATCGTGCAATGCTTCTCAATTGTATTGGAACTGAGGTTGAGGAAATTCTTAGGAAAAATCGGACGGCTTTTAGAGAAATACAACCTCAACATCAAAGATTCTAACTATTCGTCCAATCATTGAAGACATTTGATTCCTTACACGAAAGAAAAATGGAGCAAACACTTTTAACAAATGGACTTCCCGAAGAACTATCCTCGCTATGAAAGACGCTTTTTAAAAACATGGAAATCATGGTTCGCTCACCTGATGGTAACACCATCTTCTTCGATATTACATTGGGGTCTTAGGATTTGCATCAAAATCATATAGGTCTATAATCTGGCTAAATTGCGAATTTCGAACGTCAACAACTCTATTAAAAGAAAATCAATATTACTAAAAAAAACACGAAGCAGATTAAATCACGTAGAAACTATGAGAGACACTGACTACGCAATTGATACCCCGTTTCTTACAAATGCACCTGTCCAAAACAATTTACTGCTTCATTGCTTGGATCAAGGGGCAGGAGGTAATGGTCTCTACATAAACGCAAATAAAACAAAACTCACCTGTTTTAATCAAGAAAGAACCATCTCTTCTTTAAGTGGCAGGTCTCTAGAATTAGACAAGTTCATATAACTCGGCTACAATATCTCATCTACATAAAGTGATGTCAACATACGCATAGTAAAGGCATAGACTGCTATTACCAGTTTATCATCCATATGAAATCTGATCTTTCTGATTAAATAAAATAGGATTTCTATATAGCTGTGACAAACATGATAGTACTGCATATGGATGGATCGTAGGTACGCCAACGAAATGCATGTGGTTAAAACTAGATGTTAACAATACAATAATGATACGTGCTTATTTCAAATAGAACGTGGAAGCGAACCCCCAGAAAACAACAGCTGTACGGCCACTTATCTCCCATCTCACAAACAATCCAATTAAGACTGCTGCAGCTGTAAAGACGAATAAATAAGTCAGGTATTCTACCGGAGTTCTACTCATTGATGGGCCAGATTGGGTCAACTAGCAAGGATTTTGATACATCAGTTCTGTACGGGCACTGAATGCGTTCAAGAGTATATGCCAGGGGAGATTTATGATCGGGATGGAGAGTAAAACAGTCAAGGAAATCTTTACTTTTAGCAGGAATCGTTGATGATTAAGAACATTTCTCTAAAAAGTTCACCTAGACCAAAGTTACCAGGAATTTATTAATCCAGGTGGAATAATTGATTGGTTGGGTTTTACGGCATATCAACCTGTGTAGGTTATTTAATGCCAAATACACTTTTATATGAATAATCAGTTGTATTTCAAGCAATTTAGTTTAGCATACAAAATCAAGTTCATTTCAAACAATTCAGTTTAGCATAAGTACGAAATTTAAATGGAAGTACTCAGTTTAGTTGTCAAAAACATTTCTATTTCAAGGTTTTGCCGTTTAGGTAAACAGTTCTAATTCAAACAATTCCGTTTGGCATAAGTATGCAGTTTCGTATTATCTGATCGATAGATACGGCCTTATTAGGTGCTACCAATCCGGCCCAGTGTGGACCTGAAAGCAATGGCAATGAAGAGGTTCTCCGCATTTCCCAAAACTCTTGCATCACTTGAACCTTTGCATCAGATTGTTTAGTTTAATATCCAGGAAACTCGTTTATGTGGCTCTTACCCCTCTGTAGAGGTGCAATCAGTGTATTCTACAGCCCCAGCCAAATGGGCATTTTTTGGCAGAATATTAATGCTTGAGGTTAATATTATAAACATTAGATAATGATATCCGCTTTGATGGCATATTAATTTATAACTAATATAAAACTATGGCATAGAAAATGTAATTTAAATATATTAGGTTTGGTTTTATGACATATCATCCATTCTTCGCTATTCAATGCTAAATCCTCTTTATACACACATCTTAAGTATATGATTTGTAAAAATATTTTATCAATGACATTTTTAAACGAGCCTGAACTCATTTTTTGCAAATAGTAAAACGATCCTAAGTATTGCTATGTATTAAACATCAGTCATTCATTTACTCACATTTAATTGCTCTAACATGTCTATTTCAACCAATTTAATTTGGCATATATCATTTGTTTGCACAGATTTTAAATGTCAAACACTTCTTTTGTATTCATCTATACGACCCTATCAGGAGCTACAACTTGGGAGTAATGGCAATGAAGGAATTCTCTACATTTTTAAATCCCCAAGGCAGGAGCCTCACCATCGGACGGTTTAATGTCATATTCAGAACACTCGTTGTTGGTGTCTTACACCTCTGCAGAAAAGCAATCGGTATGTTCTACAGCTCCAGCCGACTTGGCTAATTGTAACATATGAAATACAATGACAAAAGTATTAGAGAGGAATATAGTAAAAAAGTAACCGTAGTCGAGGGAAAACCAAAGGCTCCCTTTTCCATAGCTTCTATACCAAAGGGTAGAGAAGGGCGCTTCTCCTTTGCCTGGATTGCTCCACTTTACCCTTGATCCATACCTTATAATGCTGAGTGGTAACAAGGTGGAATTAAGTACCATTTTTTGACTCTTTAGTATGACTTGACCAGGGATTGAACACTGGTCTTCCGGACCATTGGCGAACACTCTACTCATTACCCCAATGCACCGGAATATAGTAAGAGAACAGAACTAATAAAACGTGGGAAAGAGAGAGAGAGAGAGAGAGAGAGAGAGAGAGAGAGAGAGAGAGAGAGAGAGAGAGAGAGACCTTGTTGACAGCATCTTAAGTGCAACCCAATAAAAATGTGTAAACAGGTTTATTTATAGTCATCTGTTAAATATGATTAAGTCTTATCATCTGATGACAGCTACTTAGAGAATATCTTTCTTGTGTGGCTGTCTCGATACGAATATAATGACATATGCGATATATAGGAGCCGTTGGAAATTAACTCGTTCTGCCATGTTCAATTTTTGTATAAGTCGGCTTGCGTTTTAATGCTGGCTAATGCCCTTTCGAAAGGCATCAACACATCTTTTATTCTAACCTCTCTCATTTCCTGTTACTAGTGTGAATGAGGCAAATCATAATAGATTTTTCTATTAAGAAACAACTAAGTATGTCTTGTGTTTGTGAGCGTGAATATTTTTATAATGGACCCCACAGTGTTATACTTATGGATGTTTGGTGCCGGGTCGGTGAGCTAATGTTACATCTACTCACTGCTCTGATAAGATAAGCGTATTTGAAAGAAGGAAAACTCATCTTTCAAGAATTTATCCAAGTATTTACCATACATATCAAAATAGTATTATGTTTTTTAGTCAGTAAACTGTTTTGTTTTCTTAGTTTAAAGAAGTCTCAGAAAATCGAGTCGGGATCATCTTTTGACGGTTTAAACAATATGAATACCATATTTACCAAAACCTCCGCTCGAGCAGGATATGACACAAGGTCAATTTTTAAGCAGGTTTTACCAGGTTTGAATTCAGAGTTTTCCTTCTCATAGACTAGTTGCCTCACCAAGGCTGAAGAACACAGTATGTCCTACTGTTTACCCATGGCTGGAGAGAGAACAATTGGATTTATACCTTTCCCAAGGGCATTAGTGCTATGTGAAATGCAGTCAGCCTCGTTCAGGATTTGAACTCGTGTCGACGTGTCCAGTTCCAACGACGATAACCATTACACCACGACCACCTCCACAAACAATATGAATACAGATATTTATATTTGAAATATGAAATCTGTGAAATCTAGATGTTGACATTTGTACATGGAAAACTTCTGTGTGGAAGCTCACTACTCCAAACGAGTTGCGTGCTAATTGTTGGCTCGCGTGCACACACACACACACACCTATATATATATATATATATATATATGCGAGTCATTCGATAAATATAGGGTTTCTCAATATACATGGGACACACGTGACTACTAATAACTCTACTAATAATAATGTTTTGCTGCATTATGTTTCAGATGTGAAATAATATACTATAATTATTGTTAATCCTTGATCACAATGCCTTGGAGAAGAAAAGAAAAATACTTTACGCCACTACTTATTTGAAAACAAAAACGCTTTCAAAACTGTGTAAGCAAAGTTTCGCAGGAAGTTTAACTTAACAATTATCCTAAGAAAAGTCAAATGTATCGTTAGGTACACAAATTTCAAGCCACAGGGTCAGCAAATAATCGCAACAAGAAGACAGAAAATCCTAGATCTGGCAGGAAGTTGATTCCAAGATGTCCTGACAATGTGGATGCTGTAAAAGATTTTGTCGGAAGGAGTCCGAACAATCTTTCCAATGACGTTCCTGAGAATTTTGTCTTTCACGTGTACTGTTGGATGAAGTTAATCAATTTCTACCCTTGTCATCTGGTTTAACCCTTCTGAAGTGATATGATTGCTTTTTAAGACTCAGATGAAAGGTGACTTGTTGCAATATAAATTATCATATAAAAGAGTTGCATCTAATTTGAGACACCCTGTATGTTCAATTTTGCCAAGGGAGTAGGCAATAAGAAGCATTGTTTACACTGTCGGGAGTAAGAAGCACTTTTCAAGGGAATCAATTGCGATAGATTCTATCATATTAAAAAAGTCTGTCAGACGCATTTTCTTCACTGACGGCATTACCGGAGAGTCAATGTATTTCCGTACTGTGGACTGTATTTTAGACTCAGGGTCATGGAGAAAAACCCATGTTTAGCGATTTTGTCAGAATTCCTTTGATTAAACCATGATTCACTATACACATCCAACAGTCATCTGTAAATTTCATATGTTTTGCACTTCTGAGCAGACAACGATTTGGAGAAGGACTGATATTCAAATCTGGAGTACTCGGGTTATCCGGCACTTTTAAAAGCCTCAAAACAAATATTTTTGCGAGTTTAAAATATCTTTTGTTTTTGGCGCATTCTAAACAAATGAATTATATATACTTCAGGAAACAGATTCTGAAAAGAATTGATAAAAGATTTTCTTTTTCGAAATTTATTGCAACATTTTTCGTAAAAAAAAAACACAGACACACAGACATATATATATATATATATATATATATATATATATATATATAGATGTACAAAACTGTTCTATGGAAGAATGTTGGAGAAAATTAAGTGCTCGTTTGCCGAAAAAGTAGAGCAGTACAAAGAACGAAATATGTATAACCCCCGCATCCGCCTGACTTAGCTCAACTCTTACAGTTAGTTCCGTGCGTCTTTTTTTCTTTTTTGGGGGTGGAGTGGGGGCAAAGATTTTTTTCGTGTTTTTAACGAAAAAATATCAAAAGAATTAGACGGGAGTTTTTTTAGGAAGCTATAGACTTTTTAGAAAAAAACACGTTCAAAGAACGTTAGAAAAAACGTTTTATGCGACTGTTTTTCCCCAGGGCTCCAGGCTGATAAGTAGCTGAAAATATCAAATGCAATCTGCTCTATATTTTGCTTTGAAAAACCTATTTTATGATTACGCATTTTGTTGTTGTTGTTAAATGAACAGACAAAAAAAACGAGATAATAACTGTCACCAGTGAGCTAATGAAGGTGAGATAATTATTATTCCATATATATGATTGATCTATCTTCACAGATGTTTGCCGTCTTTTGATTTTCATAAAAAATTTAAAAAAACGCAAACATCTGTACATCATTTTATAAGTTTAAGCGTTTGCTTATTGTTTTTTTGTGTTATAAAGGCATATCAACCTTCTTAGGTTATTTAATTCGAAAGTAATAAGTGTATTAATCTGAAAGTGAATGTTATAGTGTGACTGGAGTTCGAACTAACTTCATACGCAGTCACATTTCAACACTTTAGGACGACATCACGGGAATTTCCTCTCCCGTTACATCAGTGGATTACTCAGTCAAACGCTTGCAAATTACCAATACCTCCCCTGAGTAATCGGAGATTTACTCCTGTGGCAAGCTGAGTCAAGATAACCTGTAATCACAAATACCGGAAGATATTATGAGATTTTCTTCTCCTACTAAATTGAGTGACTGAACTTTCCCATTGATAATGCCTTGTTTTTCCGAGAGACCACGATAATCTTTGGCTATATTGTTGTTTTGCTGCAATGTGATTTCTGAGTTACTGTTACCCATAGAATGGAAGGATTTTACGCCCCTAAATAAATTTTGCTTTGAATTAAGATTTTTTCCTTTTTTTTTTTTACTGGTTAGCATACCAAGTCTAGACAGCCCAGATATCCGTGTTTTTTAAACCATTTCTGAAGATTTCGGAGAAGGTGTAGATTTTGGTACATCATCGGAGTCTGAAAAGTTCGAGGTTGTCGTATCCACAATAATCTTCATGTCTGACACGGCTGTAAAAAGAAGTTTTCGAGGTCTTAACTTCCTGTTTTTACTTCGTTCAGCTTAATGTCTTTGATTGATCGAATTGAAAGGATATTTGCTCTTTGAATTAGTTTGATTTGGTTGAATTTTATGGCATATCAACTATTATAGTTTATTTAAAGCGAGATCTGGTTTATACATATATATTAAATATATAGGATTTGATTTAGTTTGTTTTATGGCATATCAACCATTGTAGGTAATTCAATGCCAAATTCTCTGTATACATAAATATTAAATATATAGGATTCGGTTTGGTTGGGTTTTATGGCACATCAACTATTGTAGGTTATTAAATGCCAAATCCTCTTTATACATATATATTACATATATAAGGTTTGGTTTGGTTTGTTTTATGGCATATAAATCATTGTAGATTATTTAATGCCAGATACTCTGTACACATATATATTAAATATATATAAGATTTGTGAACACATTTTGTCGAAAATATTCTTACCGAGCCTGAGTGCTTTTTTGCAAGAGTTAAATAGTTTTAAGTATTGCTATATAAGAGTCCATCTAACATCAATCATTTTTAAGAGTTTGTTCTGTTCTGTAGAGTGAAATGAACTACCCTTAACTTTTGACTGTGCAAGCTTAGAAAATAGTTATTCAACCTCCAATCACAACAAGTGAAAACATCTAAATACGTATTCATACATTTTAAACAACTATAACACAATTAAAATCAATGCAATTCCGTATAGAATATAACCGACTTTATGATTAAACAAATATTTTTTGTTAAAACCTCAATGTCACCCAACGTGATTACTTGGAAGAAAATGACGCTTTTTCAAGAATTTGTTAACTATTTACGATATTTCTACATATGTGCACGGATGTAATAAATAGTGAATAATTTCATGTAGAAATTTGTTTTAACTTTTTTTTTTATTTTATCTCTAAGTGTCACAATTTAACATCAATAATTTGTTTGTACACAGTTTGTTCTGTTTTATTGAATGTAATGAACGACCCTTAACCTTTGGCTGAGAAAGTATAGAAAATACTGGAAATTTCGAAAACATAGCTCGTGTAACGAACGAGCTCTTAAAAATCGTTCATTACACGAATACATACGCTAATATATAATAATAACCGGGTGGCTGTGTGATTTTACCGCTAGAAATGATAACATGCTGGTATATTATCTTTACGGAATATAAATGATTCTTTAAATGTGCTAGTTGTGTAATTATTTGTGGCTGATACTGTTTATCAACTTTACACAAAGTGAAACGCATATTCATAGTCTCCCCTCAGTTTATATTAAAGCCTTTGATGTAAGTATTTTTGAGATTGTTGGGTGTGAGAAAGTAGCAGTTATTTACGCCTTGTTACAGTCGGCCACCAGGCAACAGTCATAAATCAAGCATCGTGAAAAGCCAGTGTCAATACTAACTCTATCTTGCTCATAGCAACTTGATACTAATAAAGACTCGAAATGAAAAGAGAAATATAAAGAAATCAATGACTCGGTCGTTAGGAAGACACAGTGGTAAATAATTCAAACCGAACCAAGGAAAGAATCCACGAATTAGATATGTCTGTCTGTCTCTTCTCCTCTACGTTGATGCGCTTCTCTTTTTCATTTATTCAAATTTGGTGTGGATCGAGGTGTTCCTTTCTCTTTCATTATTTCTCTTATTCTCTCGAGTTTATGCAGTAGCTGCCTAATTTTAATCCTCACCCTACTCCTTTGACTTGTTTCAATCTTTCTTTACGTCCTACTCTCGCATTCACTCTGTATATTTTCCACTTGTTAATCTACTCTCACTCTATCCTCCACGTTTTCACTCTGTAAATTTTTTAATACTTCCCTCATTGTATGGAAAAGACACAGTCAATAGCACTTTGCAACTGTATGTTTGTTCTGACGTTCACATGTTCGTGAAACTGATAGTCATCAAACACCACTGAATCTTTTTCTATGTTATCTTAACTCGAATCTACTTCAGCATGGGTTCTCTCTCTCTTTCTCTCTCTCTCTCTCCCTCTCTCTCTCTCTCTCTCTCTCTCTCTCTCTATCTATCTATCTATCTAATGTCGAGATAACAGAAAATATTATGTTTTGAAAAATCAAATTAATTCTTTATTTTTTGCTTTTTTATGACATTTGGCTTTTAAAGAATTTCATCTGAAAATGGTTTGGGAAAAATAGGAAAGAATACTACAAGGTTGTCATGGCAACATATTGAGGTTCGTCAATCGTTAAGGATCTTTAAAATGTGTGAATATATATATATATATATATATATATATATATATATATATATATATATATATATATGTATATGTATGTATATATATATATATGCATTTGTAAATATGTTTAAAAATATATAATTTTTATATGTACATATTACTCACCTACAGTAAATCGGAATACATTTCCGTTCTTTTTCTCTCCACAGACCCAATCATGCACTATATATATATATATATATATATATATATATATATATATATATATATATATAGTGTGCGTGTGTGGAGAGAGAAAGAGAGAGAAAGGAAATAAATTCCGATTATATATATATATATATATATATATATATATATAATAATTTCTTTTAACTTATTTCACCATCTAAATGAACAAACAAAACTTTTTTAGCTTTCTGTTGCTGTTTTAAAATTTACTCTAACTATGAATATGTAATAATCCCAAAATAAGTAGATGTTTACATCAAGTTCTTTATTGTAATAAGAACTTCAAACAAATCTTTTTTTTTGTTATCAGAATTTTACTGGCGTAGATTTTGCTAATGATTAATATTTAATAATATTCGTTCTCCTAAAATTTTAGAATCGTAATATCTGTTGTTTAGAGATAAAATTATCTTAAAAAATCGCGTCACCCTCCTTATTTATGACCAACACTGCGTATATATTCAGTGATTTTGAGATGAATTATTCCATCTTGCATAACCTATAATACATACACAATGAAAGATATTCATTAATGGAAAGAAAGGTTATAGGGTTGGTTTTTTTACAGCTAAGGGTAATAATTCGTACTTTAAGAAGACGGCTTCAAGTTTATTTTTAAATCTCGGGAACCTTCGAAAACCCTTAAAACTAGTATGTATTTCTTATAAATGAGGGTTTTTGTTATTTTTAGATATGGAAGGATAGTATTATCAAAAAATTAAAAAAAGAGGGTCGAATTTTTTGTTAGTTGGCTGACTCTTGTGATGGATTAATTCTTAGAAGCTCAACAACCGTCTATGAGAGAAAGGGCATAAGAGGATAAACAGAGTAGGCAAGCGATGTGTAACGGAAGTTTTTTTAAAACGAGGAAAATAACAGATAAAGGGCGATGAATATATACATATATATATATATATATATATATATAGAGAGAGAGAGAGAGTGAGACCTGACTGAGACAAAAAAAGAGACCTCCTTTTGAAAACTCGTCAAAGCTAGATCTTTTGGTGGAATTTAAAACTTTTGCAGTTATAACTTTAACAATTCCGAATAAGTTTCATTGAAATAAAACCAGAACAATTAGAGTTTTTTGTAATACGGTCTGACAAACAGACATGTAATGAATAATGAGATTTAAAGTATTTTTCACATTAATGAGGATCTATTTGTTTTTTCTTGCCATCACAATTTGATTTCTTTTTATCTATTTTACAGGTTTTTTTTTGGCTGTACACACCGGATTGTAAAAATATAAAAGATTTCCAATCTTCTCATGGGAAAGAAGTCCTTAGAATGGAAAGTCTGAAATATGATGGACATAACTGTAACAAAAGGCATAAAATTGTTATTCGTGGCTGGAATCAGAAAAATATATATTTGCTACTGGATCTTTTTCCTTTGTAATCAATTTTGCTTGGTAAAAATGGTTATCATTTTTGTTCGGTTTTATATTCTATTGACTAACTCAGGGCATACCCCAGGGTCTTTGGCGCCTAAGGGCAAACAGGCTTTTAAAGTATTGTATTACCTTCTTGATTGCCACAAGAAAAATATATAAGAATAAGTGAGAGCTGGGGAAAGTCTCCGAATTCAAAACAGGCACAACTAAAAACGCTGGGGAAGTGAGAGCAGGGCTATACGAACCACCCACATATTTTGTATGAAAGAAGATTGATTAAAGGCTTTACTCGACATATTTCTCATCTCCAAAATACAGCTGCTTTTAACATTTTACTCTAGCAAATGTTCTGGTTTAGAAACTTTTTCCTTTTGCTTATTTAATTTTAAATAATAGATTGACCAAATATTTTATTTGGCACGAAGTGTACACTATCTTAAAGTGAAGCCGTTTTACTTGGATGAAGTCAACTCAGTGTGATTGACAAGTTCTAACCCCTACGATCGGGTGAAAGCTGGGATTTCAATAGAGGATTTAAAAGGGACAAAAGATTCTGGAGGTCTGATATTAGATTTTATCTTAAAATTAGTTTAGCCAGAGCAGTTGAAATCTTCAAACCAGTGAAATTAAGGCTGAGATAATTTAAAAGAAATAAATGTTTGAACGGGTAACTACTGGTTTTCGTCCAAGCCAGTCTCGTAAAAAAGACGTCTGAAAAGTAATAAAGAAACTGTGTAGACAAAAGAAAAAAGACTTTGTAATTACTGTCCATAGTGTAGAAGATAGAGCAGCAGAAAAGAGATGACAGAGGGGAATAATTTTCGTCTGAAGAAGTACGTAAAGAGAAATAGACAATATTGATTTCTGGAAAGTCTCAGTGTCTGGAACACTAGGTGAGTGACCCCATGGACTTTGTATCTTGGCCGACTGGTCCACTATGCAGCACCTTTGACCAGCCATTCACCACTTCGCCACGCCCAGCCACGGTTTAGGTTTGATTTGGTTTGTTTATATGACATATCAACCATTGTAGGTTATTTAATGCCAAATCCTCTTCATACATATACATGACCTATAAACGCATTGTTTGTAGATAACATTTTTAAACAAAGCAGAGCTCATTTGTTTGCATACAGTTAAATGGTTATACATAGGATTCTAAAGTCAATGGTTTCTTGGTAATCTTATTTTTAAATCACTCAGAGCTAATTTCTTTGCTCACAGTTATTTCTATTGTTTGCACACAGTTAAATGGTTCCACATATTCTGCCACGAATAGTTATATTTAGTATTAATCATTTCTTTGCACTGATTTAAATGGTTTCAAATATTGCTATCTAAAATCTATATTTTTATTTACACACAATTCAATGGTTTCAAGCATCGCTGTGACACACTAATAATTAAATTTAGGCACGCTGTAAAAATGTTTCAAAGATTTCTAATCAAAATTAAAAATACAATTCAACATTGATCTTTCGTAGTCTCACAAATTGTTCTAAATATTGCTATGCATCACAAACATTTTAATTAAACAGTCAATTGTTTACACACAGTTAAATGGCCATGCAGTTCTATTTGTAGCAATTCTATTTAACGTAATCCATTTGCTGGCTCACAGTTTAAGTGTCAAACTGTTGTATTTGATCTATAGACAGTTCCCTATCAGGTGATACCATTCTGGATAGGTGTAGATCTGGGAGCAATGTAAATGAAGAGAGTACTCCACAAAGCTCCAGGGTCGGAGCCTCACCATTAGATTGTTTACTGTCATATTACCAGAACACGCGTTGTGAGCGAGTCTTACCTCTCTGCAGAGATGAAGTCGTTGTATAAGTTGGCGATGTGTTAATTCGTAAAATTAATATATTTTATAGCTTCCTTCAAAAATCAGAAAACATGTTTGACTATCTATGTTCCTCTTCAAGAAATCGCTGGCGTACATTTAGGAGAAGTGAAGTGCTATGATTACCGACGGGGAAATTCGAATAAGAGTTTCATTTCATGAAAATACTTTTGGGAAATGCATGAACCTTATTTTCCATTTAAGTGTTGGTGAACGGTAGCCTCGATAAGGAAACTGATTTTGGAGAAAGGGAACTCTTAATTCAAACCGCTTGTATTCCGCTTAAATATTGACTATATGTCGCATTCTAACCGCGACTGAGGGATTGGGAATATACTTTATTGAGGGAAAGTATGGATTGATTGGCTTTCCTTGGGGAAGTCTACGATCTCCATGGTTGAATGATATTACTGCACAAATCTGCAGGAGAACAGAGAAATTATTTCTCAGTGAATCAGATTTTCCTGAAATCACTCCGCGACACCAACCAACCAACCAGTCTTTTCTCTTTTCTCTCTGATCAATATCGGTACATGATACAAAGCAGCAGCTGACGAGGAGATAGCAATTCAGGAGATCTGTGGAGCGTGCAAAGATCATTTATTAACAGTACTCAAAGATCCACTCTGATGCAAAATGGATGTACCAGTTAGGGTCCCATGAACTGGTCAAATAGAACAGTCTTAAAATTAATAGTATTTGATAGAATACCTGTACAAAAAAATATTTTAAAAAACAACCACAAACAACAAAAAATTAAAATATGAACGTCCATTTAATGTGGTTTTCTATACTCTATGGAAAATATTACCTATACAGCTTGACATGCAGATAATTAATCAAACAATACCTCCCGAATCAAAATTTTCATAGTCCGGTCAAATATTGACCTTGTGTCACAAACTGATCGCGCGGAGGGTTTGGATCAATACACAGCTATTTATATACGTTTCGTTGCAGAGTTTTCATTTTGAAAATTCAGGTAATAAATACTGTATAAAGACGAGTTATGAACTACTTCGTGAAAAGAACGACCCTAATGTTTATTCAATAATCACATGCTTTTATCTTATATTGAGTAAAATGAATGACCCCAATTGTTGGCGGTACTATCATAGAACATAAACCTCCAATTACACAAAAAGAACTTTTAAAAAAAGTACACATAAAAAAAAGAAAATGTGAACGTTTACTGAACGCGTTTTCCTTAAATCAATGCCAAAAAAAATCCTATACAGATTGATATGCTGTTAAAATCAATCAAATAATGCATACCTCATTGAAGTAAATAATGGAGGGTAATCCGACAATATGTGAAGAAAAATTGATAACAAGGTAATCCAAGTAGAAGGAGAGATTTATTGAGAAGCTAAGTCGACACTATAGCGTTTCGGTTCTAATGAACCATCATCAGGACTATGAGGGATGATATCAGTGATGTTAAATCAACGATGGATGTTTAAAATGCAAAATACAAAAACATTGGGAAAATATGTATAACAAGAAAAAGTTTGCCGTTTAATTAGTGAATCAGCTTTCGTTGTTTTAAATTTACGTCATTTGACTTATTCGAAATATTGTATAAAATTTATGTTCCGTTTGTTTATCGATAAGGATTTCGAATAAAAAGGAAGAAAAAGAAAGACAAAAAGAAAAAGAAAGCATAAAATTATGATATATGTGGAATATATTAACTAAAGATGGAATATATTGTAGCTATTTAAAATGGATTTGCTCAACACTAATCTTGCCTTTTTATAATATTTCTACTTACTTGAGCAAATCCATTTTGAATAGCGACAATATATTCCATCTTTAGTTAATATATTCCACATATATCGTGATTTTATGCTTTCTTTTTCTTTTTGTCTTTCTTCTTCTTTTTGTCTTTTTTTTTCTTTTGATTCGAAATCTTTCTCGGTAAACAAACGGAACATAGGTTTTGTATTTTGCATTTTTAAACATCCATCGTTGATTTAACATCTCTAAAATTATCCCTCACAGTTCTGATGATGGTTCAGTAGAACCAAAACGCTATAATGTCGACTTTGCTTCTCAATAAATCTCTCCTTCTGCTTGGATTACCTTGTTATCAATTTTTCTTCACCTACCACATTGTTTTTCCATAACCGGATGTTATATTATTTGTCTAAAGTTCTGAGATAAAGTTTGATATTATCTAGAATATTCTCACTATTGAACTCATCCATCCAGATTTTAAGCTGTTATGATGGTCTCGTAAAAGTGTCACTGCATTTATCGATGTTAGATTGTAATGAGAGTTTATAAATAGCAGCACGTGTTAATAAGACGCATATCTATAAATGTTTGAACACATGAAAAGAAAACGCCCGTTTATTTTTATTTTCTAGATAGAACGAAAATTTTTAAGTCTAGCGTTTGGCCGCTCTGATTGTTATCTCATTCCGGTAAGCAGATCCAATTTGCTTTTCGTTCTCGCCAGATATTAACAATTTCAGATATATGAAGAGTCAAAAGATTAGCAGCCATGAAGCCAAATTATGGGTAAACGAAGAGAAACGAGTCAAAAGTTAAAGTAAATCACAGGTTGTTAGAAAAGGCAGACAAGTCATTAGATAATTTTACATTTATATAAAGATAAACTTCTTTGCTTTAGAAAAACAGTGAAAGCTATAAAGATAGGATTGAGCATGAACAGCTTCTAAGCTTCAGGGACTCTAAACAGTAAGACAGCTTTCGTAGTAATACAGATTTATGGAGGAAAAAGAGAAATGTGGTTAACGGTATCATAATATGTTAATTCTTTTTTTTACAATGGCTCAACTACACAATTCAAAATGGAAACTTCATTATTTTTTCAAGTTTTTCAAGGTAACTAAGAATAGGATGATTGTACAACTTGCGTTGTGCTAAGACAGCTCCAACCCTAAAGAGTTGTTTTTCCTGACTATGACATGAGAAAAAAATAGATAGATAGATAGATAGATAGATAGTGATATTACCAACTCCTCTACACGAGAAGGATTTAATAATGTTTTCAGCTTGTTGCTTTCGCCAGAGAACATGTGTGACGAAAAGTCTTTTAATTGGGTACTCAATGAGACTTCAACTCACTCTTGTTTTCAGTATAACTGACCCATGGCTGGTCAAACTGGTTTATATAGGGGTCGACGTTCCTCTTTCCTGGAGTGTGTTTACTTTGGTCTGCTTTACCCGTCTTTGATATTTGATATGTTTATAGTTGTGTGTGTGTGTGTGTGTGTAGATTGGTGTTGGAGTGGTTTTGGGTTTCACTCACGGCTTTTGTGTAAGCGTATATCATGGGGGAGTAAAGTTGGTGACTTTAGTGGAAGGTGACCCGAAGACTCCCTTTTTAATAGCTACTACACCGAATTGTAGGGGAGGGTCCAACTGTGTTCCCTTGATCACTTCACTTTACCCTTGATCCATACGTTATAATGCTGAGTGTTAATTAAGGCGGTATCAAGTACCATTTTCGAATCTTTGTTATGACTTGATCAGAGATGGAAACCCTGGTCTCCCGGACCATTGGCGAACACTCTACTCATTAGGCCGATGTTTATGTGCGTGTGGTGTCCGTACAGAGCCGATTTATGTATGTTTTTGCTGGTCGGCCAACACTGATGCGTTTATATGTAGGTTACTCTAGTAGCACATAGTTCATGGATCCATCCTACGATCTCCACCAATGCCCAGCGTGTCTTGTTCGACCTTCCTGGATGGTTTGTGAGATGGTTGGTCAGAAAGCAATGTCAGTATTGTCATAGGGAAGGCATCGACTGCTCGTAACAGTCCATCAATTATATTTACATCTAATCTTTAATTGCAAGAAAAAAAAAGAACAACATCAAATCATTAACTTTCCTCCTAGATGTGGCGGTATTGTTTCTACAATATCTTTGCACCTCCCCGTAGACTCAGTCCATGAATTTATTTTTAAACTGATACAGAATCAAATTTTTGACTTATCTCTTTACGGTAAATATAATCTCTCAATTATAGTATTCTCTGTAGGAGATAAGCATTTTCACACTGAACAATTTTTTTGTATTTCGTATTGGCTTGGGCTGCGAGGTATCTTGGTTATGTGTTTATCCATCTATTTTTGGATTATACCCCGGGCTCCTTCTATTTCTTGCTCAGTTACAGTTTTAAAGTGCCATATTTTTTCGATTTCTATATCTACCTTTTTTATTTACTTATTTTCATTATATTCTTTGGCTAATATATTTTTATCAGTTGGTACAACCGTATCAAGTACAAGGCATGTTTGTCTTTTTTAGTCCTTAACCAATATATTTAGTCTATTGCTCTTTATTTTTCTATCAAGTTGATTGCAAGATCCAAGAGAATAGGTGTTACTTTGGCTTCAGTTATTTGTTCTGGTTGGTGTTCATGGCATTTTTCGCAATCAAATATTACGTAGTATCTATTATTTTATTAATTGCAAGTTTTTGAAACCGTCGTTATCTGGGGATCTTTCTTAATTTAATAACTCTTTTTAAGGTTTTCAAATAAAACCATTTTTATATATAAAAAAATATTCAAAAGCAATTATTTTAGTTCTACAGTATAATCTGAATTTTGTATAAGATATATATGATTGCGTATTTTAAAACAAGTTCAAACTTCATGAAGAAATTAAGAGCTAATTATATATCTATTGAAAGTTTACACTAACAATAACAGTTATAAAAATGTTAATTTCTCGTATTATGAAAAAAGCCGCGGGAGTGTTCTACTAAGAGTGTGAAATATTATAGCATAATTTGTATAGAAACTAGACATTGAAATACTTCTTTTTGGTTTTGGGCATATCAACTCCTTATGGGTTATTTAATGCCAATATATGACACATTCTTAAATGTTTGATTTTAAGCAGGACATTATGTTCATTTTTCAATTGAATTTATTTTACAGGGCACTTTTTTAGATTATTACATAGACATCTCACTCATCGCTCTCGGAAGGTCTTTTTGGCAGTATCTAATATCTACGCACAGCTGATTAATATAAGTCGTTGTTCGGTTGGTTCATTAGTTTTGTGGCATAACAAACCTTTCTTGGTTAATTAATGAAAAATCCTACTGATATGTTATTTGTCTAAATTTCTTAGATGAAGCCTGATCATTTTTATCTCTTAGAATATTCGGGATCTTGTGCGTACAACACTGAACCTGCTGATAGATAGATAGATAGATAGATACGGAATCTACTAATACATTGATATATAGTGTGTGTGTATATATATATATATATATATATATATATATAGAGAGAGAGAGAGAGAGAGAGTGAGAGAGAGAGAGAATGTTAAATGGTTTCTAGTATTTGTATGTTCAATTAAAGATTACAGTTATCATCAGTCACTTTTTGACACAGAGTTGAGTGGTTAAACGGTTCTATTTGTTTAAATAGAGGCCTAGAATATAAAAAATTTTTTTTAAGTGAACCAGAATCCATTGTTCCTTTATCCACAGGATATGATCTGGGGCGAAGTCAAGGTAAACTTTTTGATTTTTCTTTGAAATTAAAGGTTTGCGACATGGAATCCAATCCACTAATTTTTCCTTATTTAACCCACTAGAAACAGTTTTTCTAGAGATTGGCTTTCCTTTTTACTAACAAAATTCACGAGAAATAGACATTGCTTTATTGAAATAGTCTTTTAAAGATATTTTAACAATTGACCGATCTTCTTTGGTAATCATAGGAGGCCTGCCAGTTCTCGGATTTGGTTCAAGTGCCTTTTCAGTCCTAAATCTTCCGATTACATGATAAACAACGCTTTTTGGTCTTCGAACGATGCCAGCAATTTCAGAATATGATTTCCTTCTTCATGATTTCATGATTTGCTAAAATGAACTTTTTTTCTTCTCGCATAAAACAACTACAATTCAATTATAGTTCAAAATTAACTATCAAGTTGATTAAGAATTACCTAAATTACAATAATTTAACTGCGTTCCTTCACTTGTGACAATGAGAAAATGTATATTTTTGCTTTTTAATTCACTATTAATTTATTGTAAAATATATTTAGAAAAATTTATATGTAATAAGTACATATATGTTCCTAGTATATTTTGTAAAAAATTCGTAAACGAACATGCAATTTTTTTCAAGTAAAAATCATTTATATATTTTGTTGTTTCGTTCCTTAACTTAAGGCCACTACTGTATATAATTACCTGACACAGCTTTCAGCAATAAAAAAAAAAAATAAAACACGTAAAGATAACAATCCACTGTATATCACCTTCCGTCATTCCAGCCTATTTTTTTTTCAATATATTTTAGTCCAGGGGTTTGCATTTTTTTCTTCTGTTTCGTTGCTTGACACGAAAATTGTATTTCTTTCAGCTTATTTATCTCAAGTGGGTCTAAAAACTGGTTTTATCTTTCTTATTCAAGTAAATAGATTATTGTTTTTTCACATCGTTGTCATGTTCGTTACTAGGCCTCAAGGCTTTCTTGACGCATGCGTGGAGGGAATATTGTACCTATAGGATTACATGATAGGCATCTACATATATACAGTATATTATCTGCGCAATACGGGCTTATCAAAGCCACACACACACATATATATATATATATATATATATAAAGGAACTAAGTATTTAAACGTATCCCATGTTCTTAAAGACTGGCCACCATTAGAAAGGGTTGGTTTATTCATATTTCGGTCATGATGTTTTGGTAAATAGAGTACCTCGGTTTCTGAAGTAAACGAAGCTGAAGTTTGAACTCGTTTATTTGAGTCCCATGCATTAGCCTTTATGACATTGGGTGTGATGAAAAATACCAGAGTAAAAAAACTTTGAAAATTTTCAATGAAAACTTAAAATTTTGATGATGATATCAACACAGCTGAGTACAGGTTTAGTTTTGTTCTGTGGCACTCAACCATTGCGGGTTATTTAATGCCAAGTCCGATTGATACATATATATTAGATGTACATGATTCGTTAACATAAGTCAACAAAGTTCACTAATAATTCTTTTAATTACCAGTCATTTGTTTACACACTACTAAATGATCAAGCAGATCAATTTCTAATAATTCAAATTAGCACGTCTCATTTGCACTAAGCTTAAATGACAAACAGTTATATTTGATCCTTAGATAAGACTCTTTCAAGTTCTACAATTCCATGCCAGAGTAGATCGGGGCGCAATGGAAATAAAGGAATAATCTGAATTCCCTTAAGCTCCAGCATTATTGGAGCCTCGTTCTCAGATTGTTTAAAGTCATATCCAGGAGTAAAACGTAAGTAAAGTTGGTGACTGTCGTCGAGGGCGACATGAAGGCTCCCTTTTCAATAGCTACTACACCAAGGTGTAGGGGAGGGCGCAAAGTCTTAAGCAAAAATGTATAAAGTACGATTTTTAAAGTCTTTGGTTTGACGCGACCGGAGATCGAACCCAGGTCTCCCAGACCATTGGTGAACACTGGGAACGAAAGCGAGAAAAAAAATAATTGGAAAAAGAAGACGTAGAGCCTACGTGACTACCCACAGATCTCTAATGTGTCAGGCCAAAGCCCTCGTTGTAGGTCAGCCAGTCACAGTTGAATTACTGCGGTAATGAAAAATTTTAAGAAAAAATTGGGGAGCCCAAATATTCTGCGCAGGTGTGTATTCACCGGAAATGTCTATGTCCCTCTCTCCAACACTGTGAAAATAAAGAGATGACTCAGGTTTGAAATATGGTTAAGATACGTGATAAGGTAAAGACGTGATTTGAACGTTACCCACGAAGACAGACAAAATTACGAAGCCCATTTTAGGATGAGTTCTGCCAAAATGGTCTCACAGCAAACGAAACTAGCTAACATATACTTAAGAACTGCAATAGAAAATCATAAAGAAAATTCAAGGTCTGTGTCTGCCCTCTCTCTCTCTCTCTCTCTCTCTCTCTCTCTCTCTCTCTCCTTATGGCGATGTTATTCTTTGTCCAGCTAACCCAGTCGACACAGCTTTCATACTCTGTTAAAAAGTGTAGCAGTATATGAAATTGTGTTTTTGTGAACTTAGACAGATTTCTCTGAGTTTGTCACGATTTCCTTCGGTGAGCATAAAATAGGGTCTAACTCCATTTGAGAAAGAGCGATGCATGCATAAACCCGTTCACCACGTGATGTTACATGTAAGGGTGTGTAGACATATTTATTGCTAAGTAGCCGTCGAATCTTTATTGATAAGATTCCGTCAAGATTCTTGCTAATATTTTTTCATCAGTCTCAATATAAGTTCTGATAAAATACAAGATTCTACAAATGCAACAAACGCGATAATTCTTTGTCCCTAATACGTACTACTTTTTGCTGATTTCCTGTACTAAGAATCAATCACAAGGTTATGATTTCAAGACGCCGTGAATATAGCAGACATAGAACGATTCAGTTGTAGAACATATCAAAGTCGGGCACCGACCCATGTAAAACTCAATGGAACCTGTATGCAAAAAGCAAAACAACAATTTTATTTTGTAAAAGTCAACATTTCATGTCCTGCATATTTCTGGTTTGTTCTGGTTTGGTTAAAACAGCTACTTTTGGAACAAACGAAAAACACTCATCATGTCTAAGTTTTAGAAAACGTAATTTATGTCCGAGGATGTTTTTATTATTTCTATTTGCATTACTGTACATATGTATCTATCTTTGGGTGTGCGCCTGCGTCACACACACACACACACACACACACACACACACACACACACACACACACACACACATGCACGCACACACACACACACACACACACATCTATATATATATAAATATATATATATTACATATATATATATTACATATATTATTATCACATATAAATATTGTACATAATATATATTACATATATCATATATATATAGATAGAGAGAGAGAGAGAGAGAGAGAGGGAGCGAGAGAGAGAGAGTATATCATAGATACTCTCTCTCTCTGTCTCTCTCTCATTATATATATATATATATATATAAATATATATATATATGATAGATATATGTGGAAAGTTGGACAAATCAAACACTTAACTCAGATTTAGATGTGTGATATTTTGATCGGGCGATATTTTATCTTCAAGAACTTCTTCAAGACCGAAAATGTTTTCTGAGTTTTTCTATTTACAAGCATGTGAGCAGAGTGTCGGGTATAGTTGTAGCAGGAAAAGTTGGGAGGAATTTAAAGCATAAGTTTTAATTTAAGATTTTTTGGTTTGCAAGTGGAGATAGATTTTAGAGAGTTGACAAGAATGAAGTAGGGAAGTGTTTTGCATGATTTTTTTTCATGGAAAACATATTGACTATAATGTTATGTAACAGAAACTTGTCTATATTGTGTTGTCTGGGTTGTAATTGGGGTGAAGAAGGGCTAAGAGGTAAATAATCAGGAAAAGCAAAAATAATTCTCAAAAGTAAGGTAGCACAGAGTGATAAAAATATTCACTCTGTGCCTTTATGAGTCCTGCATTTTATGGGACCTGCACTTTTCTATCCTTCTGGAGTAGATGAATGAGAATGAAACGAGTATTTCCAATGATTGAACTTCTCTATTAAATCTTGGACAAAATAATTAATTTTTGCTCCACTGATAGGTGATAAGAAAAAACAGTAACTAGAAAGGATGCAAAGAATTTACTCAGTATTTATAAATGTTTGATTGATTCTTTGATAAAAAGAAAATATAAATTTTCTCTGATTATAAGTTTACTAATTTCATATTAATTTTGATTCAATATTGACCGAGCCATTGGCCTTATGAGTAAAGAGTCAGCAAATGATTCGTGAGACTGAGCTTCGATCCCCAGGGCGAGTCATACAAAAGACTCAAATAATATTACTTGATGCCCCCTTGCTTAACATTCAGCATTACAAGATAAGAGTAAAGTGAAGCAATCCAGGGAATGGAGTAGCGCCCCCTACACCTTGATGTAGTAGTTATTTAAAAGGGAGTCTTCGGGTCTCCCTCGACTAAGTTCGCCAACGTTACTTATATACAAACGGAGAAATAAATGTATTTCTTTTGAACACATTAAACATGGTATCCGCGATATATCACTAGACCATCTGATGGTGAGGTTCCAGAAATGGTGGATTTTGGGGGAATACGGAGTACCCTTTTATTGCCATCGCTTCCAGGTCAATTCTGGCCCGAAATAGTCACACCTGATATGGCCCAATCAAAGAGTAAAATAGAACTTAACTGTGTTTTGAAATTTAAACTAGGTACTAATGCTAAACTGAATTGTTTGAAATAGAATTGTTTGATTAAAGTGAATTGCTTGAAATGGAACTGTTCCTTTGTATTAAATGGATTTGCCATTAAATAACCTACGAAAGTTGGTATACTATAAATCCCAATGAAACAAACACATTAAACTTCATTCTTTTATAAATTCATATATATATATATATATATATATTTGAAATGAAATTCGTTTTGTAATCTATATAGTTTGTAAAGTATCTTTTCAAAAAATATTGCTTTTACCATATTTCTATTCATTCTAAAAGCTTTCAAGCTGATAGCTCCAGGTGTAAATATTTAGTCAATCTTTAAAAACATATTGAATATGATAATTAAATTTACAAATTTCTGGCAGATGTTTGATTTTATTTCAGGTTAACATGGAAAACATCGAAACTTGACGTATATAATTCTGCTAACAAAAAGATAAAAATGTATAAAAACTAAGGTCTCTTCGACCAAATTCATAACAATATATATATATATATATATATATATATATATATATATACAATAAAAGCTTTGTATTCAAACTTCTATGAAGATCTAATGAGAGAGATATATTATTACAGTGATTAATATAATTTGCTATTGTTCCTAAGCAACCCCGCTTCTTGTATTAGAGAAACGAAGTGCGTTTGCATATGTGCACAATTTCGAATTTCATCTTCGTGAGTAAGGAATTTCCGAAAGGCATAATGTATTTTCTCTCTTTCCATTTCGTGACTGAGAGCTTTCGGAGGCTCTTGCCAAAGAAATTGACACATTTGCTGTATTTATCAGCAATGCAGTTTGATTCTGTTAATGATTGGGCTTTTAGGGAACGCATCGCCAATCAGAGAAAAGTGTCGTATCATTAATAATAGACGCACGTGCATAGTTTATTTTCACCTTGACTGCTCTCTCTCTCTCTCTCTCTCTCTCTCTCTCTCTCTCTCTCTCACACACACACACATTCTCTCTCTCTCTCTCTCTCTGTCTCCATTAATCCATCTCTCCATCTCACCCTCAATGACAGAAGTGTGCTCATACATACACACACACACACACACACACATATATATATATATACATATATATATTACAAACAGGAACCTTCTATCTCACTAACCATCTATGAAAGACGAACAAGAGATACTTGTCACAGCTGAAGAAGAAAGGACTAAGCTTTAAGCGACATTCTTTTATCGGCTTCTACAAATGGACACAACAGTAATAACCGACTTGCAAAGACACAGATAAATCATCTTCATGCGGACACCGAATGCAACTTTGAAGACCTACCAGAGGAACGAACGTGAGACAGAGACAGAGACAGAGATAAAGAGTTTAGGGACTCTGTATAGCCAGTACGACTTAATGTTGGTGATGATGACGATGCCCCATGTAGTTTTCTAAACTTCTATATATATGGAGCTATATATTGGTGATCAACATATATATCTATGTTAAATTACAGTAGATAATAAGTCAGTGGTGCTTGGTGACTATCTTTTTTCTCGCCACGCTTGAGCTCGCATTGACGAGAATTTGATAGAGACCAAATGTCATTGACTAAGTGTGTACCTAATCCAAACTTATATATATATATGTATAGTGTGTGTGTGTGTGTGTGTGTGTGTGTGTGTGTGTGTGCGTGTATTGCAAAGATATATATTCACAATTTAAATATATATGTATAGTGCAATACCTTAGAATTTTAAGTAAGAGGATGTGGCTTATGATATACGATTGATTTAAATTCACTGAAATAACATCAATTAAAAAAAGACATGAAATATTTGATAACAAAGAACCCGAGCACAATAAAACAGAAAATTCTTGCTATGTCTGTTTTAATTGATGCCTAATTTTACAAGTTAATACAACTACCAGAAATCATAGGCTTTTGGAACCTCCCAACTAACCCTAAAACAATTACAGATATCACTGATAAACCACATCCGAAAAATTAATCAGAAGCCGCTATATATATTTTTGCCTGCATCAGCTTTGAAACTGTTATTTATGAAAATAATACCCGATCTCTAAAAAAGCGGTTTTATAATTCCAAGGGAGTTTAACAAACGGGAGGTCATTAGAATGTACTGGCAATGCACCAATTTGAAACAGATCATCTTTTTAAATTAAAAAGTGTCTTTCACGTTTCTTCGTGAGCATAAGAAACAGCGTAAACAACAAATCAAATGAACGGTCAGTATTCGCATATAAATGGCAATGTCTGCTGTTTACATTTAATAACAGTCTCATTGGCCTAGTGGGTAGAGAGCTTACGAATGTCCCGGGAGACCTGGGTTCAATCCCAGGTCGAATCGAACCAAAACTTTAAAAATGGTACTTTATACCTCCTTGCTTAACACTCTGCAATATTTGGTAGGTATCGAGGGTAAAGTGGAGCAATCCAGGGAAAAGAGTTGCGCCCTCCCTTACACCTCGGTATAGTAGCCATTGAAAAGGGAGCCTTCTGGTCACCCCCGACTACGGTCACTGACTTTACTTTATATTTGCCTAGAGAGGAGATTGTTCGCTAATGGACCGGGAGACCGGGCTTCAATCCCATGTTGAGTCATCCCAAAGACTTTAAAAAATGGTTCTTGATGCTGCCTTGTTTAACACAACATTATAAGGTACGGATCAAAGGTTAAGTGGAACAAACCAGGGAATAGAGTTGCGCTCCCCTCAGCATCTCAGTGTAGTTAAGGGAGTTGTCAGGTCCCCATCTTTAATTCTACTTCTTATTAAATAAAATAAAGCTATGTATTATTGTATGGGATCAACATTTATGCAAAACAGAACACAGTGCCTGGGCTGGTTATATGTGTATCGGTCTCCAGTTAACTTTAGTAGCTCAGGGAATGCATAATTATGTGATTTGGCTTGTCCATGCTTATCAAAATTGCGCGGGTGTTCTTTCTCCCTTAATATAAATCGATTCGTTCTTTTCACAGTCCAAATCCCAAGTAACTCGTGATATCAAACTTTGTCATTATGTGAACATTAATTATTGAATCCAAATCTATCCCCAAAATGGAAAATACATTCTAAACCAACTATTGATTAACTTAAACAATATCCCAATATTGTCTGTCAATAGCTGGCTGTTACCTCTAGCCAGCTTCACAATCTACGACGTGTTTGAACTCTTGCTATACGGAGTCATGCAAGGTCTTCGCAAAAATCAACCAGATCAATGAGAAAACTTTTGAAATCTGGTTTTCCACATAAACCCAATCCAGACAGCTTGGAAGAAAACTATAACTATGATATTCTCAAAAGCAAGTCATCCAAATTATATTACATTTAATTAACTTCACCACAATCTACCATATGTAAATCTGATCTCTGATGGAATGTATCGGTAACCTTTCAAACACTAACAGTGTTAGTACTACTAAATGGTTGCATCATTCTTTGGAAACGCAACGGTAACCATCAACAAAAGTAAAGTAGAAGAAAATTAGACTAGAATCCTACATATTGTTTTAAACAAATCTTCTAAGCACCATACTGAAAAAAACTGCGATTGTTCGGCCACTTACCTCCTATTTCAAAAAGCATCAAATAACACTGCTGGGGAAGTAAGACCTAATTCATAGCTGAGATTCTTCAATGAACTATTACGCAGGGACATGCAAGTGTTGGTCAACCAGTGAAGGTTGACACACATCAGCACTGAGTGCACAATTGATACAGTCTTGATCACTTCCCAAGACGGATGACCGATAGAGACGAAAGGCAAAAGAGCTTCAAGGAAATCTGAGCTGCCACTATTCCTGGATGATTTTATATATATATATATATATATATATATATATATATATATATATATATATGTGTGTGTGTGTGTGTGTGTGTGTGTATGTGTGCATTTGTGTGTGTGAATCACAGATCAAGATTATGACATTAGGGATCGCCGAATAGCTGAATATAAAATCCTTTTCAGTCACCTTTCATAAATAATCTATCCATCTATCTAACTATCTATCTATCTAGTAAAAGCCTAACTACAAGGCTATTATGCACATGTCAACAATAAAGTGAGCTATTTATTATTAGAGTTCTTAATATGATTTTCTTTTTTTCACGAAGCAACACTACTTCTTATATTTATGAGAAATGAAATGTTCGTATTTGTGCAAAATGTAGGATGTCATATTTGCGAGCAAGAAATTTCCCAGAAGCTGAAAGAATTTTTTTGATATCAGGAAGGAGATGATTCTGTTTCAAAGAATTTGCTAACTTTGCTTTGGCCTAGTTACAAAGGTAACTTACTGCTCACACTCATACATATATAGTGGTAGGAATAAGTGTAAGACACCCATTAGATTGTTATATTTTTTCTTATTACGACACAAATTTCTCAAAAAATTGTCTAGTGGTACTTAGATCCGATCAGTATTAGTATACATATTCGATTTTATCACAACTTTCCTACAAAATAATGTTATTAACACATTTTTTTTGAAAGAGGAAATAATTATAAGACAGTTTAGAAAAATTGTATATGTGGTTTACTTCAAAATGCCAAAGGAAGAAGAAGCACATGCGCAGATAATAGAAAGGCTCTTATAATGATTTTAAGCCACGTGAGTCCTATTTAAACATTTTATAATTGAATACAGTTACTGCAAAATGCTTAGGAATTCCTCCTTAATGAAAATGAGAAAGGGTAAATTTCCGCCTATAAACTGGAATTTTCGTTGCAAGAGAACTGTGGAGGTCCCGAACAGTTGTGAGAAATTATGTAAAAGACCCTGAATCGTATGGCACCAGAAAGCCTCCAGGTTGTCTACCTAAATTATAAATGCGGCCAAACGTCGACTTTTTCGAGAAGCTTCAAAAGGACAAACAGGGTCAAGAAATCTTCAAAAATCTCAGAATTTATCCATCATTCCAAGATGAGCTCGCCAACTTCTCCGTGAATCCCTAAATCTCGTATTTCGAAACAGGGAGACAACCTCTGCTTTAATTGCTAAACACAGGAAGATGCACATGGATTGGGTAAAGAAGAAAGTAACATGGACCAAGAAGAAATGGGAAACCGTAGAGTTTTCTGAGGAGAAAATGTTTAATTTGGATGGGCCTGACGTCTCCCAGTCTCATTGGCATGATTTAAGAAAAGAGAAGCAGCTGTTTAAAAAATATTTGGAAGAGGATCTGTGATATATATATATATATATATAAATGTGTGTGTGTGTGTGTGTGTGTGTGTTTTTATATGGTTGTTGCTGTTAACAGTAAAAAGTACGAGTCTTTCATACCGTTTTCTGCAGGTAATCATTCACTGGAGACTCCGCAGATTTACAGGATTCTTCTCAGTAATCTACCCAATTTTAGCAATACTGTGATCTGAATAGTCTTCGTTTTATTCTCTGCTTTCCAATTGCTCCAGTCTCTTTTACGAATTATTTTTATTATTATTAATTGTGAATTAAAATAATTTACAGAACTTCACATTTCAAGTTAAGTTCTTTTTGAATTTTAAATAATTCAGGGAAATGTAAAAATATGAATCTGACAGAAAAGACAGACTTTTTTTTATAGAACTTTGCTTTTCAAAAGGAATCATTCGATGTAAGAGACTTGAATTTTACATGATAAACTTTTTTATGACACAACTTTTCTTAGAAAATAGACAGCTGGGAATTAAATATAGACGCCTTACAAACGCAAGACGTCACAAAATATATTAAAACACATCGAGGGTTTTTCTTTCCCGATGATGGAAAAGTATTTGTTCATCAATAATTCATCACCCCGATGGAGAAAGAAGTATAACTTACTAGCAAAATATAGGTCTTAATTTGTCACCATCCTAATAAGCAACTTAGAGATTTTGAATCTTTTCAAGTTTCGAGTCTGATTGCTTCTCGCCCTTAAAACGAGTGTTCAGACGATTGAGCTTTCCAACTCTCGATCGCCTCCAATATAGCCAGAAGCGAAGATCATTAGTGTAGTGTTAGTTTATCACACTACGCAGCACACATTAAAGAAAAGGAATTTAATAATGGGAGGAGTGGATTACAATAATATCTTTTCCATCCATATAATTCAGTGTCTTCGGTGATATTGGAGTTACATTATCATTACCAGTTCTTTTTCAGTTATGAAACCCGACAATAAGTAGAGCGTTCTTTCATGATGTCATCATCGATAACTCCACAAAAATGAGAACTGACATTACAATGTCTTCGTATGAAATTATTCCATTTGTTGGCAGACAAGTTTTGATAACTCGCTCTAAAGTTTCGTCAGAGAAAATACAAGATCAAGAAACAGAGAGCTTAAACCTCTATGTTTAATGGCCATGGACAGCTATCAATAGGCTATCGATTATATGGAAATCAGACCTAACCGATAAAATGAAACGCAGATTCTTCCAGGCAGTGGTCGCATCGATACTGCTATATGGATGCACTACATGGACGCTAACAAAATGGCTGGAGAAGAAGCTAGACGGCAATTACACAAGAATGCTGCGAGCAATCCTGAACAAGTCCTGGCGGCAACACCCCACAAGACACCAACTGTACGGCCAGCTGCCTCCTATCACGAAAACTATTCAAGTTGGATGAACCAGAAGTGCTGGACACTGCTGGAGAACCAGGGACGAACTCATAAGTGATGTACTCTTGTGGACCCCCACACATGGCCGTGCAAAAGCAGAACGACCAGCACGAACATACATTCAGCAACTATGTGAGGATACGGGATGTTGTCCAGAAGACCTGCCTGAGGCGATGAACCATAGGGAAAAGTGGCGAGAGAGGGTCAGGGATACCCGTGCTACCAGCACGACATAAAGATGGTGATTAAAAACACGTCATTTTTTCTAGTCGAGGCGCAACACAGTTCTATATCCGTGTGAAATCTCATTCCGTATACAATTGTAAGTATGATGGAGTGTTTACAGTTTGAAACTGTTCCGAAAGTAGTTTTATTCATCGATCGTCTAGCTTGATATTCAAAAAGTGTTTCGATTCTTATAAGCTAAGGAAACGATTGTTTGTTTCCCAAACAGTTAAACCTTAGTAATCTCCTAAGGTGAAAAATATTCTGAACGGAATAAGTCAGTCTCTTTCAAAGAAGAACAATTATCCGAGTTGATTAAATACAACGTTTATATATAACAGTATATCAAGTGAAATCATCATCAACATCATGTCATGCCGCAAGCACAGATTTCCCTGGCCCTCTCTAACCATTCGATTCTGTCGTCAATCGCTTCTGGCAGGTCTTCCATGCTACATCCTGTGTCTGTACAGAGCGGTTGTAAATAAATTCTTGCTGGTTGCCTAACCCTTTCTCCTCTGTGCGAAGGGATCCATTGGAGAACATCGCTTATGAGTTCGTCCTTACTTCTTCAGCAGTATCCCGCATGTCTTGTCCGTCTAATTTAGATGGTTCTCGAGATAGGTGGTAAGTAGCCGTACAGCTGTTGTTTTGTGGGATGCTGCATACAGGATTTGATCAATATAGCTCCTAGCATTCTTGTGCTATTTCTCCATTTGTCAACGTCCATGAAGTCAACGTCCATGAAGTGCATGGAAGAATTAAAAAGGTGACATCTCAATACTAATCAGTGGTTCTTTGAAACTAGCGGACAAATTTACCTTCTTCGGAAGCAGCGTCACATCTACCAAAAACGATATCAATACGTGATTAGCGAAAGCATAGAACGCTATCTATAGGTCATCGATTACATGGAATTCAGACCTATCCGAAAAAATAAAACACATTTTTTTCCTAAAAGAGTTTGTGCCATAATATATACGATATCAAGGGAAATATAGTTTACTATTGTATAGCATCTACAATTATACTAAAAAGAAGAAACATCTTCCCCGGTGATATGTATGTCGGTCCTAAGTTAACATTAGCAACATAGTTAAATGCTTGAGTCATTCACTGCTGAGTGCTTACTTATGTGAGTTGCCTTACGGACACTAATACGTTGATGCAGAGTTATCTCGGCAGACTGCTATCAAAATTGCACGTGTTCCCAGTCTCTTTCAATACAAGACGATCTTTTCTCTCCGCAGCCCAAACACCAACTAACTCGGGATGACAAATACTGCCATTATATGTGCATTTCTTCATAATCAAAATCTATCCTCAAATTGGAAATGCATCCCAAATAAGCTATTTTTCCAATTTAATTTCAAGGGGTATTTCCTCTACACTGATTAACCTAAAACAATATTACAATATAGTCAGCTAGCTGTCACTTCTAGCCAGTTTCGAAATCCACAATGTGATTTGATCTCTCACAATATGGGACCACTCCTAGTTTTCTCAAAAATCAGACTGTTCTCTGAGAAAACGGTAGATATCTGATTTTTCTCATTAACCCAATCCAGAGAGGTGTGAAGAAAATTATAACTGCGATATTCGCAAAAGCAAATTAACCCTGTTAAATAACCATCTGCTAAGTTCTCCACGAAACTTCCTGGGTTATTTAAAGTCAAATCTCACCTTGTTGCAGGACAGTGGTGGTACGAATTACCCCAAAGCTTTTCGGATAAATGCGTTCATATCACTCCAAAGGGTAGTAGTCTTAAAATGAATGCAACAGCGCTGCTAGATTTCGAAATCAGGAACTTACGTGTTGCAGGAAAACACGTTAGCAACGATGCCGAGTGTACCAAGAGAGAGAGAGAGAGAGAGAGAGAGAGAGAGAGAGAGAGAGAGAGAGAGAGAGAGAGAGAGACGCAAAATTAGCTAGCGGGAATAAAACTGTTTTATTTTTTACTTTCCTCTCGCAAACATGTATTCATATCAAGCTTAAAAATAAACATGAAAGACAAAAATATTCTGCCAACGATTGATACTCATCCAACGAAAATGTAAACAAACGCACAACTCTCTCTCTCTCTCTCTCACTCTCTCTCTCTCTCTCTCTCTCTCTCAATATATGTATATATATATATATATATATAAACCAGGATATTCTGTGAATGAACTTATTAATATATGCTTACTTCTTTAAAAGTGAAACTTTAAATATTGGTAAATCATTTATGTATAAGTAAATGGGTATTCTAAATATCTTCTCTCTTTTCATATTTAAATACTGTCAGTTTTATTTCCATCTTATTGATAGATAGATAGATAGATAGATAGATGAATAAAAATTATCAGACATGCAAAAATAAATGTTCGCAATTTTATTTTTTTACTTAATTTGTGATTATACTCAACGAGTTCTAACCTTAGGCATTCGTCAACAAAGATTTTTCTGCATGAAAAATGTTTGAAGACTTTTAAATTAAAAAAAAAAGAATTATTTTAAAACCATTGATATAACATTATACATATATATGATTGAATTTTGAAAAATCTTTTAAAATTTGTCAATAATAATAATAATAATAATATTTAAAAGTTTTTAAAAACATTGATATGACTCACATACACACACTGACATACGGTGGCATATCAGTTATTTAGGGGATCGTTCCAAGTGCACACTTTACAATCAATATCACCGTCACCTTTACTTTCTATAGCTTTTTCTATTCTTTGGCAAGGTCAAAGTACTTGTCTCGCTTTTTGTTTTCTTTCATTTGAAATTTGTCGTCGGTCAAGACGACAAAGTCCACTATTTGACAAGTTCTCTCTCTCTCTCTCTCTCTTTCTCTCTCTCTCTCTCTCTCGTTAATTATCTCTATATCTCGACCTCTGACCAAGATTAAGTGATCTAGTTGTGTGAAAAACAGAGAATTTTGTGTTTTATTCTCCGGGACAGATTCTGGTTTGTGCATATCCAATTTGGTAATATGGTCAAATTTCTATTTCTTGTACAATTCCAACTCGATCAACTTCCCCACCCAGCCGTGTCTTGTCTAGCATTCTTTTTGCTGTAGTTTGCTGCATTTGTTTATTATGTAATTAATTGTTTCCCCTCTATCACCAGATAACCTACACTTGTTAATCTGTTGCGTCTAACCGATATTCGCTTTAACATTGTTGGTCTTTTTGGCGTTGTTTTGTGCTGCCATTTGAAGACATTTTGCTTAATCCCTTTTTTACTCTGTGTTTGTGGATGGTTTTTCACTAATCTGAGTAAGAGCAAGTCTTCTCAAGTCTCCAGGATTATTCTCAGTATTCTGGCCAATCTAAACAAAGCTATAGTCTGGATGGTCCTTTCATTACCAATCGTTGGTGACAGTACCGAGTGTACCAATTACAATTGGTATCACCGTTACTTTCATGTTCCATATTTTAAAATTCTCTAGCTTGTTCTAGATACTTATCACTCTTTTCGCTTTCTTTCAGTTTTATCCTGTGGTCAGTCGGAACGGCAAAGTCCGCAATCTGGCAGGTTCTGTTTTTGTTGACAACCACATGGTCTGGTCTTTTGGTGGAGATTAGTGTTCCGTTTGTATCTCAAAATCCCAAATAAGTTTATGTGTCTTATTCTCCGGGACGGATTTCTGCGTTGTGCAAATGCCACATCGTACGGTCTAACTTCAATTTCTTCCCCATCTAGTTGTGTCTTGTTTTATATCGATTTCGTGTTAATTTGTTGCTTTCGCTTACTATGTGATTGATTGTTTCGTCTCTATTACCCCATAGACTACATTAGCTACTTTGCTGCGTCTTATCCATTTATCATCATTATTATTATTGTTTTTTGATATATGTTTTATTGAATTTCTGCCCTTAGAAAATTGTTCTTTTCTTTTCTAACGCATTGTATATACATAAGGAAGATTTAAGGAAGAAAGGCTTTGTTAACTGAATTAATAGGTCGAAAGTTGCGTTATCTCTTTGTTCGGTTCATTCATGAATTATCGATAGGGATACTGGACATATCTCTGCTAATATGACTTCAAGTAATTACCTCATATACCAAACGAAAGAAATCAGAGCTTGAAATGGTCAAAGACAACGATCGAAAAGTTAGTGTGGAACACACAATAAAACGACTTTGAATAATTTTTGCCCTTTCGATAAATATCACGTATAATGCATGAGTCAAGACACAAATGAAGTTCTGCCAAGATCCTCGGAATTGCGTCTAGGAATAATAGTTTCCATTGAATTAGAGAAAGCGTCGAGAGTCACCTGAAGCCTTCCGTGTCACCAGCTGCAAGGACAGTGTCTGTATTGACTCTATCAACAGGTACGTGTCTGCGGACCCACTCTTAAACTGACCTTTTGTTGCATATGACTTCATGAGAAACGGAATAATGATAGTTAACTTGAGTCTCATTTCAGGTTTAAAAGTCATAAAACTGGCATTTCTGGTTCCTGATACTATCAACTATTCAATAAAAGAAATTAAAAAAAATATTGTTGAGATATAAAATTGCAGAGGTGTGAATTGAATTACCATAACCAGAAAAACCGGCAAACACCTACGCATGATATACGGAACTACTGGACAGTTGTTTCGGCCTTATTAAGTCTCATCAACAGTGTAAACCGTGAGCTTCTCCACTGGAGGTCGAACCAACGGCCACAAAGCCGAAACGCTACCACTGAGCCACATCGCAGACAAAGGCTCCCGAATTAACTAGTCATGGCAATTGCGTGGCGAATTAACGTGAATGGGTCTTGTAAGTTACATCCATACATGGAAGTGCCCGTGGTGTAATAATTATCGTCGTAGAAAATGAACACCGTGACACGAGTTCAAATCCTGGACGAGGCTGATTGCATTTCACATAGCACTAATACCCTTAGGAAAGGTATGAATCCAATTATTCTCCCTCCAGCTATGGGTAAATAGTAGGACATAATGAATTCTTCAGCTTTGGTGAGGTAACTATTCTAGGAGAAGGAAAACTGAATTCAAACCTGTTAAACTTCGCTCAAAAATTGACCTTGTGTCATATCCTGCCCGAGCGGAGGGGTTGTTAAATACAGGGTAAGTTACATCCATATTCTTTACAAAAGAAAAGGTCAACGCCAGAGCCACCTCTTCCCACGATGAATGGACGAATTATAATGTAAGCTGTGTGCGATTTGGATCGATGGCTCAGTAGTAGAGATTCGGCTCTACATTCTTTGTTCGCTGGTTCGATCTCCAGTGAGAGTGATCACGGTATACTCTGCTGATGAGACCTATTAAGATCGAAACAGTTGTCCAGTGGCTCCGTATGTCGTGCACAGGTGTTTACAGGATTTTCTGGTATGGTAATTCAATTTACAAGATAATTCCTCCACTTAAAAAAGAAAATATTGAAATTACGGAGTATTTGAATCCATTGAATGCACATTTTGATAAAGAATAGTTGCATTCAACACACGGTTGTCCTGTTATGCAAAATCCGACCTGGTGAGAGGTTAAAGAAAAATTAAACACATTTATCCCGGACGGAATTGATCATATTTGGGCATCTAAATTGTTTAAATAATCAGAAGGAATTCTTAGGGAGTTCAATTCTCGCAGGATGACCTACAGTCCTTTATTTGAGCTATACTTAGCTAAGCATATTGAATGACAACAGTCAAAATGACATTCAATTTTATAAATCTGATTATTCAAGTAGTTACAAAAACTGGTATAAGGTCATGGGTTCATACCAGAAAAGAGTAGTGAATGACGTACATGTAGTCACACTTCGAAGGGTTTGCCTGCGTATAAAATCAGAAATCGAAATATTGTACTGTAAAATCAATTCTCCCTCTTTCTTTAATGGCCAATGAACCTTCGTGGCAAAACAATACTTGTAGACTTACCCCACCCCCAGTTATGGGTTAAATAGTAACGCAACTGTAGTTATAGAAGGATGGATTTGGCATTAAATAACCTACAAAGGATGGTATGCCCTCAAATAAAGTAAACAAACCAAAGCTAACAACTCTTGTAGAAGAATGGTAGTGGTACTATTTAATCCGTATTGTCTCAGGTTGGATATGACATGTAAAAATGTCAAAAAAGAATAAACGTTGACAAATGTGAAATACACCTCCCCCAGGCTTAACATCTACCTCCTAAGGGCAAAGATCATTTGAGAGGTTTCTGATTAAAGATATATAAAGTTCAGTTGAAGATACTTGGGTAGGCAAAAATAATTTTCATTCAACAAACAGATATGCAACGTCTTCAGTGCACTTTCTCTTGTTTCTCTCATAGCATATTGATTCTTTGGAAAAATTTCGAAAAAAAACTTTTAGAAAACTTTGTAATTTCTTTACTCAAAAAATGTTCTCATCATGATGACCTGAAGTCAAAATAAGTTATAAACAATATAAAAAAATGACCAAAAAATTCTTATTTATCTTTTAACTTTAGTTCACCTGATAGATAGATAGACAGATAGATAGATAGATAGATGAACTGACTTGGATCGATAGGCAGATAGGACGTGACATACAGAAATAAATAGAAACAGAAGGAGATAGATAGATAGATAGATAGATAGATAGATAGATAGATAGATAGATAGATAGAATAAATTTTTAAAAGAATGTATGTCAGAACAAAATCTCACGTCTTCGATTTTCATTGGTATTATTATCAGGTGGTATATATATATATATATATATATATATATATATATATATATATATATATAGTATTCAAAATAGAATTTCAAAAATGCATAACAGCATGGAAATAAACTTATAATCCTATGTGACCGGTTTTGTTGTTTTTCTTAAAGTATATATATATATATATATATATATATATATATATATATATATATATATATATATACAACTCCTGATTTGTTAATTTTGTGTATTTCAGAGTACTGCGTAGATGATTAGAATAAAAACCTTTTTTCGAATGTTGCTCGTATATTAGGACTCTCAACTTTACAAAATCATATTCTTTTTTTTCAAATGTTAAATTTAAATAGACAGTTGTGTAGGTACTAATTTTTTTACATATATTATAAAATGACGTTGAACAATGATAACAGAATTAATTCCGTTAGATTCATGTTGGCAAATTAAAAAGAAAGAAAAAGAGAAGGAAAAACAATACTGAAAGAAGAAAAGACAAAGAAGAAAAATGAAAGAAACAGAATTGAAAACAAAGATGTAGTAAGAGGTCTAAAATACGTAAAAAGAAAAGAAAAGAAAGGAAAAGAAAAGAAAGGAAAAGAAAAGAAAGGAAATTAAAGAAAAACGATCAATTAAAAAAGAAAAGACAAAGACAAAATCAAAAAACAATTAAGATAATGACAAATATTATGTCTATTTTTTTCAAATGTTCAACCAATATAGATTGTTCAGTAGGTACTAATTTCTTGAGATATATTCTAAAATAACGCTGAACATAATAACAAAATTCGTTTTGTTTAATCTATATAGAATCCCTATTAAATATATGCACGTTTGGGTTATTTGGATGGCAACTGTGTATTTCATGTAACCGAAATCCTTAATGAAAATAGTGTTTCGCTACAAAATTCTTTAAATATAAATATCTTTAATAGCTTTATTAAAACTGTCTTACTTGTTGTTTAAAGATACAATCATGAAATATTCTACGTCAGTCAGAACTTCTTAAAAATATTCATGTATTCATAACGACTATTATGGAACTGACTTTTCTATCATAAACATTGGAATATTTAAGAAGAATATTGATAGGAAAGAGCACTGACTCTGACATTTAATACTTGATAAAGATGAGAACATAATAGCGGAAAGGACAAAGGTACTCAAAATAGCTGTAAGAAAAAGAATAACTTGAAATTGAGGAAATTCAGTGGTTTGGTTTGGTTATGTTCGGTTACTTTTCTTTATGGAATTTCAAACTAAATGGTTGATTTGATGTCAAAATAATCTTTCTAGAAGAACAATATCAGCACTATTTAAACTTTAGCTGGAATAAAAAGGAACACCATAGCTTTCTAAAAGGAAGTAATCAAAAGGGAAAGTAATGCGACGATTGGAGTTTGAACTTGATTACGTTTAGCCATTGCACCCCAGTGATTAAAAGAGGATGTAAAGGAAAATATCCGAAAAGGAAACTGAAATAAATAAAAAAAGAAAAAAAAAACATGTATAAAAGAAGGAAAGGAAAGGGGGGGAGGGAAAATGAATATGGAGAAGAAAAACGAAGAAAAAAATGAAAGAAAAAAGAAAATTAAAAGAAATAATCAAAAGAAAGAAGAAAAATGAAAAGAGAAATGAAAAGCAAAGATAAAAGAATACTTGAGAGAAAGAAAGAAAGAAAGAAAGAAAGAAAGAGATAGAAAGAAAAGTAAGAGAAAAAGAGAAGTGGGGAAAGGAAAGATAATATTGAAAGCTTTAAATACAAAGAGAAAAATTAAAGAAAAACGATTGAAAACGAAGACAAAATAAAAGTGCAAAGAGAAAGAAAGAAAGAAAGAAAGAAAGAAAGAAAGAAAGAATATAGTTAAAGATAAACAAAAGTTGTAAGAAATGAAATCCAAGAAAAAATTGATGAAAAATAAAGGCTTAGTAAAAATTTAAGAAGAATAAAAAAGAAAATAAATGAACAAATAAATAAATAGTAGAAGAAGAACGAAGAAAAATGGAAAGAAAAACAAAAATCTTCAGATGTAACACAAAGAAAAAGTTAGAAATTAAAACAAAAATGAAAAACAAACACAAAGTATGAATTTCAAAAGAAGAAAATAAATAAATAAATAAATAAACATTAAAGGAAAATAACGAAAATAAAATGGATAGAACACTTATTTTTTTAATTGAGGAGCAACGAAAAATAAATAAAATATATATAAAAAAATAGTTGAAACTTTAAGCTTATAAAGATAGATAAAGAATAGTTGATACAAAAAATATTAACTGAAAGTAAAACAATTTTCTCAAAGTTACAATTAAGGCCCAAAATTCAAGTCAGATATTTTTTTTTTTACAGTCGTACACCAAAATACATCCCACTTTTTCTTCCCGTTTAAAATTGCTTGATGTTCGCACTAATTTGTGTGCCCGTCAAAACAAATTATATTAGTGAACTTAAAAGTAATTTCTGTATTTTTCGTGATTTGTTTTGAGAATTACAACTATTTTCTTATATTTACACAGGAAAAAATTCCATTAAAGGCGTCAATGATGGCGAATCTTGTCTCGAATCTTGAAAGATAACTTCCGAGGAAAAAAATTTGAATACTTTCCTAATTAACTTAACACGATCCGATGACTTACGATGAAAAAGAAAGACAAGCGTATTTTTTTTAAATTGTTTCGTCTCTACTCCCATTTTTGCAGTTAAAAAGAAATAAAAAAAAATTCCTTCGGTATGTATGTATAAAAACGTCAATATACGACGTGTGTTCAAAAAGTTCTGAGACTGAAGTTATACTTACCAAAACAATGTACAATGAATGAAAAATGAATTATCTATAAATTAACCCCCTCGCGTTCAATACACAAATGCCAGGGAGATTCTCTGCGGTCAAAGTACTTTTAAAACTGTTCCTTTTATATGATATTTAAGCCAAAACATGATTTTTAATTTTGAAATCTTTCGGTCATCAAAAATGTTTTGTGACAACGAAAATCCACGGCTAGAAAAACCTGGAGTGTTAAGCAAATAATAAGACGGAGGCTGTATTTACTAAGGGAAAAATGAACAATGAAGGAAACGTTTATTTGCCCATTGGCAGATAAAAAGATTCTATTAAGTTTTCCTATGATCAAATCGCCCAGAATAAATGTCTTACCCTCTGAACACAGTAACGTGATGTTTAATTTGAATTATTCCGGTAATAAAAAAAGGGTTTACGTCAGGAAAAAACTGTGAGGAGGATAGACATGGCAAGTTTAGAAAGTTTTTGTAATTGAAGCTGGATTTACCAAAGCAAAAACGATCAATTAATATATTATCGACACCTCAATTATATATATATATATATATATATATATATATATATATATATATATATATATATATATATATATAAAACAAAACCAGTCACATTAGGATATATATGTCCTATATATATACAAAACCAGTCACATTAGGATTATATATATATATATATATATATATATATATATATATATATATATATATATATCCGGTTGAAGACAGATTGTTTTCTCAAAAACTTCAAGTGAAGACGTTCGAATATTCTTCTTATTTTTCTTATATCTTGATCAACATGGTGAAGAGAGTACCCCAAACTGGCCTAACCGCTTTCGACTATTTCCCTTGTCATCCTCAGGGGTTATATTAGGTTTTTCGTTGCCGTGAGTTCTAGTTTTATTTATTTGGAGTGTTTTCTATTTGTTTCTTTTTTGGTTTGATTTTGTTTGTTTCTTTTAACTGACATTACCGAGCAATAATTTCTTTCAGCAAAAACAAAAACCAGTCACATTAGGATTATAAATTTATTTCTATTAGGATTTTTAAATTTATTTCCATCCTGTTATGGGTTTTGATATAAATAAAAAACACCAAAAAAATTTTCAGGGTCTGGGTAAATCCTTATTTGTATTTTATCTTTATTTTTTTTTTCTGCCCAGACCCTGAAAAATTATTAAATAAGAGATGTGAATTAATAGCTTGATGTAGACATAAGAATAAATTTAAACTATAGACAAATTATCATAGATAATACTTAGATAAAAAAAGGAATAAATTGATATCAAAGGTAAATGAATAAATTTAAAAAAAGTAAAAAAATGAGAAGAAACTATGTGATGTGTACGTACTCTTCAATGGAGGGGTAACTGAATTAATAGGCACGAAAATAAAAATTTGAAATAAAAAAAATAATTAATTTTAAATTTTGAATTTAATTTGATATAAGTATTAAGGTATCCTTACGTAAAGTTATTAAAGAAAGTTGTATTTATCTAAATTAGTATTAAATCTGGAGTTTTAAGTCGAAATGTATTTAGATTTTAAAAAAAAAAATTACTATAATTACAACCGGCAATAGTATGAAAAAAAACCCGGAAGTGGGCTAAATGAGGGGAAAACTTTTAATCCCTCTTCTATCCCCTCATACCCTTCTTTCCTGTGTCTATTCTGAATTATTTTATCCATAAGATCTGAAGAAGTCCTGTTAGTTTTTTTGGTGTTTTTGATTTATATCAAAACCCATAACAAGATGGAAATAAATTTATAATCCTAATGTGACCGGTTTTTATTTTGTCTTAAAGAAAAAAGAAAAAAAAAAAAAAATATATATATATATATATATATATATAGTATATATATATATATATATATATATATATGCTGTCAGCAGTCTTTCATTTAAGCATCTTTGATAAAATAATAAAGAAATATTTTGTGCATTCGGGGAAAATATGGTAAATTCATATACCAATTCCAACCTAAAACCTTAACATTTATCCGGAATTTTGAAAGTATCTTGATAAAAATATATATTATTTAATCAAATATGTATATATATATATATATATATATATATATATATATAATTAAATGAAATATATTAACTAAACTGAGTTTTTTCTGACATTTAGACCATGTGTTGTTAAGAATACCTGTTCTTATAAGGCAGTCACTTGTCTTTGAACCGAACCAGCCAATTATCATCTTACATCAGTGGTCTGACCAGAATCGATGTTTCCAATATAACTTGACTGTGATTCACAAGTAATGCAAAGTTGGTTATTGTGTAAGTGTGCAAAAATTGAAGAAATTAACAAAAGTGAAACAGAATTGACTTGAATATGAGATTATTTTCCTCTCCATTTACAGAACAAATCCTGTTGTGATCAAGTTATGAACTTGATTGTGCTTTTCATGATAGAATAAAGCTGGAACTGACAAAAGCTGACTACAATGGAGAAAAGAACATCAGAAGAACATGTTACTCCGCTCGTTGTAATGTAAGTAATGGGGCAGTTCTATGAACCCAGGCGTGTTAGTGTGCATTTTGAGGGCTTTTATTCTCGCGTTGTGATTGTGAATGAATAAAAAAAAGTGTCTGCACAAAACAATGGAATCTACCTTCGGGGTTTAAGGGATTAAATTGCCCATGTAAGAATTATCCTTTAATCATAGAAAGTGATTCTTTGATGTATTCATACACTCCTCTCCCTACTTTTTCTTTCCCTCTCCCTCTCCCTCCCTACCCCCTCTCTCTATCGTTTTATGCATCTTTTTCTATGCCATTTAGTTGTTCATTCTGAATATATTTTATTCAGATTTACTGGCAGTCGCAATGAGGACTCCACTTTTTATAAAGTTAGTTTGTTTGTTTGTTTGATAGCACATCAAACTTCGGGGATTAATTAATGTCAAAGCCATTATTTTCAAAAGAACGTCAGTGACATTATCTAACCCATATATAGGCGTGTATACTTTCAGCAAAAGTATCAGTGACCGTAATAGCGCAACTAACGTTTGAATTGGTAAACTTCGAAGCCACAACTCACGACTTGGTCCTTAAGGCCACGATGACTCAACCAGTTTTAAAAAACCTTCGTTTTGTTATTTTACTTTAACTTTATCAATATATTCACCGAGAAAACTTTGATCAATTATCATAATTTCATAAAAATGTTATTTTGAAATAGAAAAAAAAACACTCTTTAATTTTCATAGGTTTGCTTTATATTTTTTAACAGACATTTCATATATCATTACTATTTATTTTTGATATTCATTACTTGCTTCAAGACAAATATGAGAATTGATAATCCAACAAACAATAAAATTAATAAATTGATGATTGTAATTTGACCGCGTTTCATGATCCCCTATTTCAATTTTTTGTGTAGAAGAATCTTTAGTTTATACACATACTTTATTAACTCTTCCATTTCTATGGGTTAGAGTAATCAATTCAACATAATAGTTATTTATTTGCGTATAGTTATATGTCATGAACCAGTTCTATAGAATTTGAATAATTTGCCTTGTTACACTAGTATGAATAATTTGCATTGTTACACTAGTATGAATACTTTGCTTTGTTACACTAGTATGAATAATTTGCTTTGTTACATTAGTATAAATAATTTGCATTGTTACACTAGTATGAATAATTTGCTTTGTTACACTAGTATAAATAATTTGTTTTGTTACACTAGTATGAATAATTTGCTTTGTTACACTAGTATAAATAATTTACTTTCTTACACTAGTATGAATAGTTTGCTTTGTTACACTAGTATAAATAATTTGCTTTGTTACACAGGTATGAATAATTTGCTTTGTTACACAATTATGATTAATATTCTTTGTTACACTAGTATGAATAATTATCTTTGTTACACTAGTATGAATAATTTGCTTTGTTACACGAGTATGAATAATTAGAATGAATGAAAATATGAGACAAAATTATCAATAATGACTTGCAGTAATCATGGCACTGTACAGTTTTTATGAATTTTCCTTATTTATATATATATAAACTTTCTTTTTTCTTATTTTGATACCTAACTTTACAGATACATTTCCAAAAAATCTTTTTTTGATATGTTAAACCATAATTAAAAATATTTATCTTAAGTCTTAAAAAAATCACTGATTAAATTTCGTAGATTATTATTATTCATTTCTAATACTTATTACTTGCTCCGTGGCAAATGCAAAAATCGACAAACAAACAAATCAATCAATCAATCAATAGATTAATTATAAATCAATACATAAGGATAATAAGCTTACGAAGAAAATTTTATTTACATAGAAATGCACCTTTAATTTATATGGTTTGGTTTCTATGTTTGCAAGCATTTCAAACTTTGTGGGTTATTTAATGCCAAAGCCATACTTGTAGAAGAATAATAGAGGTAATATTTAATCCATAGCTCAGAGTTGGGCAGGAGATAAGGGGAGTTCATATACTCTGTGTTAATCCGAAAGTAAATGTAATTGCGCAACTGGAATCGAACTCGCTAACAACGTTGTCACAATCTAGCACATTAGCCACTACACCACGGGGACTCCTGCAGTTAGAAGTTTATTATAATTTTGTTTAAGCTATTTTTAGTTATCTGCTTATTATTACTCATAAGTCGCTTCCTTGAAAACATAAATTAGAATAATAAGGCGATTTCGAATTTAATTTTCTGTTTATTTGTACCTGACAATAAATCTGTATCATAGATTTCAGTAAAGTTGAAAAAAGTGGAATATCACGACAGTTCTTCGGTATTGATGGCTTTGGGACTAAATAACCCATGAAGGTTAACATGCCATTAAACAAAGAAATTAACCCAAAAAGATAAAAACTGAATAATTTTTGACAAATATGCTTTTAGATTACGAAATATCGCGTCATTTTTAGTGTAAACAACTTTTTAAAAATGTTTCTGAATAAGAGTCTTTCATTTCTTTTATTTCATCTATCTATCTATCTATCTATCTATCTATTTTCTCGCACTGTTTTTAATTCCTTTTTTCTTCTCTTTCTTTCTTCCTTTCTTTTATTGGAGCAAAGAATAAGTTTTAGATAGAGTGTTATCGCTTTCTCTTTTCCATCCTACTCATCCTTATTATATTTGCATTTGTTTTTCTTTCTGAGATGAAACTTGTTCCTTTTCTCTCCCTTTCTTTCCTCTCTATCAGAAGGGAAAGGTTCATTACTTATCTGAGTTGATTATAGAACATATACAAGCATATATATCTTATATTAATCGGTCTGTTCATCAGTCTATCCATCTATCCAGAAGCTTTTTCTCCTTCTTTTTCTCCTTTCACACACACACACACACACACACACACACACACACACACTCTCTCTCTCTCTCTCTCTCTCTCTCTCTCTCTCTCTCTCTCTCTCTCTCTATCTATCTATCTCTGTAACTCTGCTGTTAATCCTATATTCTCTCAATTTTATGATCCATACTTATTGTATGTATTTCTATGTATGTTATATTACAATAATGTCTCGATATATTATGAAAAGACCATCGTAATAGCCGTTTTAATTGGACCTGATCTTCTCTGAGTGACCATATATTTACTGGGGAATTTCCGTAGCAAAGTGGCTTAGATATTTAACAGTTTTTATTGTTATTTTAATATATGACTTTTGGATTGTTAATTGTAATTTTTCTTATGACTGAGAATTTCATTTTGTTAGTGACTTTATTATATTTTGTCATTATATATATATATATATATATATATATATATACAGAGAAAGAAAGAGTGAGAGAGACGAAAACGGGGGATGTATGTATAAGATATGAAAAACAAAATATTTGAATGATATAGTCTTTATATGAACATTGCTAAATAATTCGTCAAGTTCACTGTCATTAGAGCTGTATCATTATTAATTGATGTTTCATCTGAAAAATATTTTCAATTGAAAAAAATATCTGTGCTTTTCTCTGTTAATTGCATTCTATTTCAATCTAAACTGAAATCATGTGTTTCACGTATTACTTATGTCAGTGAACGTAACACACTATCTCTATGCCTACACACACGCACGCATGCTAACACAGAAAGACGCATAAACACTATATATATATATATATATATATATATATATATATATATATATATATATAAGGTATTCACTGGTTTTCGCTTTTTATTAGATTAAGATAAACTTTCCCGGCAAGAATACACATACATACATTTGTGTGTATATGAAATAATTTACTGAATAAGTGTATATATATATATATATATATATATATATATATATATATATATATATATATATTTGTTTGTTCTTGAGTTTGCTTGCGTTAGAGCGTGTGCGTGTTACATATACAGAGTCTTCTATACATGTCTACGAAAGTTTTCATCAAAATGTTTGATATATTTCATTGCTTGAGGAATTTGTCTTGGACAAACAAATTTTCAAAATTCATCGGATAAAAAAAGTACGAGATTAGCCTTTTAAACATGCCTTTTTGAATTTTCCTGTGATCATCCAAAATATCTCACCAATGAATATTTGCCCAGTCAGCTGGGGCGGTAGAATACACTGACTGCACCTCTGCAGAGGGGTAAGACCCCCCCAACGAGTGTCCTGGATATGACACTAAACAATCTGATGGTGAGGTTCCAGCAGTGCTGGAGCTTTGGGGAACGCAGAGTACCCCTTTATTGCCATCGCTCCCAGGTCCACTCTGGCCCGGAGCGGTAGCACGTGATAGGGCCCTATCTATGGGTTAAATAGAAATAACAGCATACTTATGCTAAAATGAATTGAGTAAACTGAATAGCTTGAAATAGAAACGTTTCTGACAATTAAACCGTACTTACACTTAAACTGCGTGCTTATGCTTAACTGAATTATTTCAAATAGAACTGTTTTTTGACATTAAAACTGTATTTACACTTAACTGAATTATTACATATAACTGCTTGAATAGTTTGAAATGGAAATGATTTTGACAATTAAACTGTGTACTTATGCTAAACTGAACTGTTTTCAATAGAATAGATTATTTACATAAAACTTGATTTGGCGTTAAATAACCTACAAAGGTTGATATGCCATAAAACCAAACAAAACAAACAACAAAACCAATGAATATACGCTTTAGCTTGAATAACTTAAAATATATTTGGCACTTGCTTTCTTCGTTGACATGGGAGTAATTCTTAGTTTTTCATTATCATTCTTTTTCCTATTTTCTCTTTTTTTCCCTTTACACAGAAACAATTCAAGAAAAATTGGAATTATTCAGTTACTGTAAAAAGTTGATTCTTCTAAAAATATCTTTGGTATAAAGTTGAATTCTTCTGCTACTGTCTAAAATGTTCCTTCTAAAGAAATGTTAATCTTTCTAAATTGCTGAAAAGAATTCTTCCAGAAATATCTTCCGGCTAAAGTTGAATCCTTCTCTTAATATCCAAAGATCCCTCTTCCAAAAATGTCTTGTAGTGAAAGTTGAATTTTCTGTTGTTGCCAAAATATTCTTCCAGATATGTATTCTGGAGAAATGGAGAATCATTCAGTGGCTGTCAAAATGGTCTTTTTCCATAAATATCTATTCGGGAATGAAGAATTCTCTAGTTGCAGTTAGAAAATGTTTCTTTTTGGAATATATTTGGGAGGAAATTGAATTCTCCTATTGCTGTGAAATGATGCTTCTAATAGAAACGTCTAGCTGAAGAAGGGTTGTTAAAAATGACCGTAAGGGATAAAAGGTAGCGAGAATTCTGCTTCTTTCCTTGATTTGTTATGAAGAGGTGGCCCGAGAAAAATGGATATCAGTCTTTAGATTGGTAACGAGTCAAATTAACAAAGATATCTTCCTTAAAAGATATAATTTGTAAAAGGTGTGTTATATGCATTTCTCTCTCTTAGAGATAAAGAAATTTTTCTAGGTGGGTATCCTCGTGGTGTAATAGTTAAAGCGATGGACTGCGGAATTGTAGTAAGCGAGTTCGAACTCCAGTCACGCTATTACATTCACAAAGAAACCAATTTTTTTAAAGGCCATTATTCATGGACGAAAATAGGAGTAAGGCATATATATATTCAATCAGGCTGATAGTTACATAATTAATTCGAGCCTTTTTTTCAAACAGCTAAACCATGCATTTTTACTAGACGTAAATTATGATGGTTTGATTTCTTTGTTTCATGACATATCAACCTTTGTTGGTTATTTAATGCCAAAGCTATTCTCCTAGAAGAACTGTAGTGATACTATTTAACCCAGAGTTGGGAGGATAAGGGGTTTCATACCTTTCCCAAGGGTATTTGCCCGAAAGTGAACGTAATAACGCGACTGGAGTACGAACTCGATTACAACGATTCTGCAATCCATCGCTTTAACCATTACACTACGAGGACCCCCGCCTACGTACATTATGATAAAAATTGTTTAGTTCTTATTTTTGACGTAAAATTCTAACGCTCACACTCTCAAGAGTAAAATATGATAAATTTCCCGGAGAAGTTTTCAGAGCTTTTGTTAATTTTTTTGTGTGTAAACTTAACGTTTTCAAATATTTCTTTCTCACATCGATTGTAAAATTTTATTCTTATTTTTCAACAATAACCCTCTCAAAAAAAAAAAATCATATCTTTCTTTTGCTTACGTTCAATGCTTTGTCCGCGATTTCAATATTTTATAGATATGTTGCCCGAAGGAATTATCGAATAATCGAATGAGGAAAGGATTTTATCTTAGTCCCTTTTGCAGAGTACAGGGTGGAACGATAAAATTGTCGCCCTAGAAAAGACATGATTCCATTTCTGTTGAATGAAAACCGGTTTTCTTTTTTGTTGCAGGCCAACTACTAGTTGGTTAGTTGTGTACAAATCCCAAGAGCGATACCAGCCTTCTATCATCTCTGAAAGTGACATAATGTTCAACGAGCGAGATCGGAGATTTGCCGCTGAACTACACATGCACTCTACCGATCCAAGTAATGACAAGAGGACCATTGCCAGCACCCTCAAAATGCAAATCTGGATTGCCACAAATAACAGGGACGTGCGCAGAGAGATGAAAACAAAGTTTCCGGCTACAGTTATGGTCTTTGGTGTGGTTTCAGGTGAGTGCCACATCATGCCACCTCACATCTTCGAAGTCAGCTTGAAAGTCAACGCTAAAGTGTACTTGGATGTGTTAAAGAGTGTGGTGATCCCCTGGTGCAATCAAGTGGCCAGTGGCAGACTCTGGGTGTGGCAGCAGGACTCGGTGTCGGCTCACAAGTCCAAATAGACCCAGGCTTGGCTTCAGAAGAAGTGCTACGACTTTTTACCCTTCTCTCACTGGCCCCCTCCTCCCTGATCTGAACCCGCTGGACTACTTCGTTTAGTCATACGCCGAGAACATTACCAACATGACCTCCCACATCACCAAAGCCAGCCTGATCGCCACCATCTACCGAGTATATGCCAAGCTCCCACCGGCGCTTGTGGAAAAAGCATGCTCCCAGTTCTGGATCGATATCGAGGCGGTGATCGAGGCTGAATAGATGTCAGCACTTCTATATAATCAAGTAACCTGAATTGATTTTTTCAATAAAATTTTAAAAATAAAGCTGTAGTATTGTTTTCTTTAGGACGACGATTTTATCGTTCCACCCTGTATTACTTAGCCCAATCGGCTGAGGCTACAGAATACATCTACTGAATCGGTACAAAAGTACAAGTCTCCTTCCCATCGTGTCCTGGATATGACACTAAACAATTTGATGGTGAAGCTTCTGTAATATTGGAGCTTTGGAGAATATGAAATACCCCGTTATTGCTATTGCTCCCAGGCCCACTGGTTACATCTAACTATATGCAAACAAAAAGAGTACTTATATGAAACTGAATTGTTTAAAAGAGAACTGTTTGTATATATAACAATGGATTCGGCATTAAATAACGTACAATGTTTTATATGCCATAAAAACAAACCAAAGAAAACCTTATATGTTTAATATATACATATAAAGAGGATTCGGCATTAAATAACCTACAATGGTTGATATGCCATGAAAACAAACCGAACAGTATTACAAAAATAAGCCAAAGTTCCTGGACAGTCTGAGCAAATCACTTGAAGACTGAAAAATTGAATAAATACCTCTGTGGACAATATCAAACTTGATTTTCTCTTAGAAATATTTTGAATGCTTGCAAATACATTAAATTTGAGAACTGAATAAGCCGAGTTATTTTATTATGAAATGCATTTACAAGACAAAACACACACACACACACACACACATATATATATATATATATATATATATATATATATATATATATATATATATGTGTGTGTGTGTGTGTGTGTGTGTGTGTTTTGTCTTGTAAATGCATTTCATAATAAAATAATAAATATATATCCCTTTTCAATAGTTACTATACTAAGGTGTTGGAAAAGGCGCTCCTCCTTCTCCTGGATTATTCGACTTACCCTCAATTAGTACCTTATAATACTGTGTGCCAAGTAAAGAATCACCTAGTACTATTTTTGAGTCTTTGATTCGATCATGCAATATCATATTTACCGACCCCTTGGCTTGGGCAGGATATGACACAAGGTCAATTTTAAAGTGGAGTTTAAGAGGTTTGAATTCAGAGTTTTCTTTCTCCTAGACTAGTTGTCTCACCAAGGCTGAAGAACCTAGTCTGCCCTACTATTTACGCATTGATGGAGGGGAAGTTATTGGATTCATAACCTTCCCAAGGGTATTAGTACTATGTGAAATGCTATCAGTCTCGTCCAGGATTTGAACTCGTGTCGCCGTGTCCATTTCCTACGACAATAACCATTACACCACGATCATGCATTATATTCATCCTTGACTACGGTCGGCCAACTTACTTGAAAAAAAAAACCACACACACACACACATTTACATATACATTTGTATAAAAGCTGATAAATCAAGAACATCTATAAAATCAGTCCATCTGAATATAAGAAAATCTTACACAATAAAATAACGGAAATATATGAAATTGACAAGAAGATTACTGTTTTTTTATTATTAAGATTTTTCGGACTATTGTCTTCATCTTTATTTCCAAAACATTTCGGCTGATTTGTCCTCCGGCCTTCTTCAAGAGTTTGTCGAACTCGGGAAGATAAACAGACTTCAAGCTATGTCCTTTATTGAATCAACGGGGGTCGCCTGTTCTAATTACGTTAGCCATAACCGGGTATACGTGGTAATTTTTTTCTATATTGTTACTCGACTGTAGTCAAAATTGAACCTGCAAACTTCAGATGATTGTCTCCTTAGAAGCTTAGGGAACCAACGCCTAAAACCGTCTCGCTATGTGTCCAGCTGAATAGTTTAGAATGAATTTTTGGGACTTTTATACTTAATGTTCTTACTTGACTAGGATTGCTACTATTATGTATGATTTTTTTACCTATTCAGATTTTTTAAAATCTAACCTTTTTAATTATCGGTTCCCATATTGTATTCATCTTTATACTTGGTCTATTCAGCAGGTCATTAGAGCCCAACATATGTGCTGATTCCTTAAGGCGTCTAATTCTCCAATGTTCAACTCTATCAATTATTTCAACTTCATCCCATAAGGGCAAATGGTTTCCCTTTTCTTTCCATATATTGTCCGCCATACATGACTTTTCAATCTCACCTCGTACTACTGCCTTCCGATGTTCTTCTAGCCTTACTTTTAGTGGGCAAACTGTCTCGCCTTTGTATATTTTACCACAGCAGCAAGAGATGGAGTCACTGTTAATCAGAATAATAAAGACACCGTCAAATTCGCCAATAAAATGAATATTACGGATAAACATGGAAAATTAAATGAAAAAATGCATATACTCTTTACAAAATAATTTTAATAATTATAAACAATCCTTATTAATTAACCCAATAAAGACCGAGTTTGGATTAATTGCAAAAAATGTAACTGAAAAGATCGTCACCAAAATACTAAACACTTTTAATTACAATGGATGGAAACCTCGTTCAGACACCATCAATTGATGTGACGATACTAATTATAAGAAAGACGCCACATTTATATAATTTGATATAATAGATTTTTATCCATTTATATCTTAGGAGTTACAAATAAATTGTATAAATTTTTCCAAGTATTATACAATATCACCAAAGATAAATTAGAAATTATATTAGCTTGTAATAAGATTTGGGTTAAAAATCATGTGGACCATTTCGATATGACCATGGGATCCTTTGACTCTGTACAAATAGCCGATTTGGTAGGTATATATTTATTGAACACTATAGATAGCATATTACATTTAACAGAGGCTTATATAGAAATAATGGACCAATTTACATAGCAAATAGTAATGGCCCCCAAACATCTAGACTACAGAAGAAAATAATTAGGGCCTTTAAATTTCTAGAATTTAAAATTGAGATCTCCTCTAACTTAAAAACAGTTAACTTCCTAGATGTTACCTACGACTTGAATAATAACTCTTTTAAACCTTTTAATAAAAATAATAACATACCTATATGTATCAATAAATTCTTACCAATTTATATCGATAAATAAACAAATACCAAGCGTTGTAAATTCTTCCAAGAATATTTTGGAACATAACAAAGTACCTTATGACGAAGCTCTCTTTAGCAGTGGTTTTAACCAGGAACTTAAATTACTAGACCTTGATAAACCGAACACAGATGAAATAAACAATACCCAACTAAATAACTATTGAATAAAATCAACATTAACAATCATATTAGCAAGAATAATAATATAAAATAAGAATAGTCAAAGAAAAATAAAATAATATGGTTCAAACCAAATTTTTGTAAACTCTCTAATATAGGATAATATTTCTTAAACTTAACCGATAAAAATTTCAAGAAAAAAAAAGTAAAATATTTAATACCTTAAAATCCGCTATGCTTGCACCAAGAAAATGTAAAACAAAAAACGATTACCATAATAAAAATTACTGAACAAATCAAACCAGGAAACAAAAGAAAAAAGCCATTGTTATTGTAGGATTAAAGACGAGTGCCCTTTAGAAAA
>CAUZXS010002620.1:0-10000 GCA_963585895.1 Sepioteuthis lessoniana | reverse complement strand
GTTGTTACTTCATGCTTTCCTTCCAGCTTCTATTCGCCTTATGTTATCTTGCTTAGAACTGTCCTATTAATTCCTAAAGTATCACACGGGAAACCGGAGTTGCCGACTACTACCATATTAATACTATTACAACTAAGACCTATAGGCCCGTATTCTTCTGTTATCTAAGGGAAAGAAGTTTAGCGGCCTCGTGGGTGTGTGATAGTGTGAAATTTTGGACCCCCTTTGCCAGCGGTGGTCAGTCTGGCCCTAAATTATTCCCTCACGTAATATGCCAGTTCTTACTCTAAACAGGACTTATTTCTGTAGGGGATCAAGTGCCAACCCGCCCCGTCTTCACTCGTGCGAAAATAAAGTCCCGTTTTGGGATTTTAGACAATTTCGCGTCACAAAACTATCTCATATGGACAATTAATAAATCAAAGCAAGGCTGGATTCATCAAAAAAGTATTCCGACTAATGCACAACGTCCTCAGTTTTGGTCTTTGTCGATTATTTTGATAACTTCACACGGGAGATGATTTAAAAAAGGTTTTTAGAAGAATGCAAGTTCGAGCCTGTTTTAGTCTGTCACAAATTTAACTAACCATTTTCGTCTATCAGATCAGGAACCAACCATTTTAGTCCATCAGATTACGAATCAACCATTTTAGTCAATCACATAACTAACTAAACATTTTAGTCTATCTGATTACGAACCGACCATTTTAGTCCATCAGATTACGAACAAACCATTTTAGTCCATCAGATCACAAACTAACCGTTTTAGTCTATCAGGTCACGAACTAACCATTTTAGTCCATTAGATCACCAAACAACTTATAGACCCGTCCAAAAGAAGAAGAAAAAAAAACACATTCAATCCTATCAAAACAGAAACAACCGTCCACTTATTTTAAATGGAAATAAAAGACATCAAAACCACACAAAATGACATTTATTACATAACGACTTAACATACATACGACGTGAATCTCATATCTCTTAACGAGAGAACAATAATACACACACAAGTCTAATTTGATCATTACACAAGATATGTTTAAAACGATCATAAGAACTATTAGCATCATATCACAAGAAATTAAAAGGGAAGTAATAGTCTTCTGGGGTATTGATGAATATCTAACAGAAAATACCCACAATATATATCAAAAAGAGTTCTACCAAGAACTTGCAAACAACCACTTGAACGATCATTAAGACTCCATTATAAATTTATTAAATGACCTTATCAGAAAAAAAGTCTTATCAAGAAAGAAGCATCAGACATACAGAAACTCCGTGACGCAAAAACCTGCACTCTTCTATCTGCTACGTAAATAGTTTTGTCAAGAAAGAAGCATCAGACATAGAGAAACTCCGTTACACAAAAACCCGTACACTTCTATCTGCTACGTAAATAGTCTTATCAAAAAAGAAGCATCAGACATAGAGAAAATCCGTGACATAAAAAGCCGCACACTTCTATCCGCTGCGTAAATAGTCTTATCAAGAAAGAAGGATCAGACATAGAGAAACTCCGTGACACAAAAACCCGCACACTTCTATCTGCTACGAAAATAGTCTTATCAAGAAAGAAGCATCAGACATAGGGAAACTCCGTGACGCAAAAACCTGCACTCTTCTATCTGCTACAAAAAATTCTTATCAAGAAAGAAGCATCAGACATAGAGAAACTCCGTGACACAAAACCTCGCACACTTCTATCTGCTACGTCATCATCATCATCATCATCATATCGCGCTGGTAGCACGGATATCCCTGAACCTCTCTCGCCACTCCTCCCTACGTAAATAGTCTTATCAAGAAATAAGCATCAGACTTAGGGAAACTCCGTGACGCAAAAACCTGCACTCTTCTATCTGCTACGTAAATAGTCTTATCCAGAAAGAAGCATCAGACATAGAGAAAATCCGTGACACAAAAACCCGCACACTTCTATCTGCTACGTAAATAGTCTTATCAAGAAAGAAGCATCAGACATAGGGAAAATCCGTGACGCAAAACCTGCACACTTCTATCTGCTTCGTAAATATCTAAAATGAATAAACCTGCAATACGAGTAAATTCAATTAACTTTCCTACAATCAAACCATCCAAATACGTAGATCACCACATACAACCAATTACTGAAAGAATAAAGTCATTAAAACGTCATAGAACAGATCTCTTAAACTATGTTTTCTTTGGTTGGGTTGGGTTTTATGACATATCAACCAGAGTAGATTATTTAATGCCAACTCCTTTTATACATATATATTGAATATATGATTTCTAAACAAATTTGTAAATAACATTCTTAAACAAACCAGAGTTTTTTTTTTTTTTTACACACAGTTAAATTGTTGTATAGCCAGAACCATAATGATATCAATAACAACGATACTCTACGTACATATTCAAATACAGTCAAATACAAATGCAGGCGGACTCTGTTGTTAATGTACGAACAGTTTTATTAACTTCTGACTATCTTTCTTCGACACGAGGTGAGAGACACAATTCTTACGATACTAACCATCCCCACAAATGCGTGGCGCATCCCGTGGTGTTTAAGATATCCATTCATCTCTTCTGGTAGAGATCCGAAAAACCCAACTACATCTTCAACTCTCAACTGTATTGCAGAGACTCAACTATCTGCCTGCATGGTCCAATATCAACCTTCAACTCCATTTTTTCAAAATCCTAAAATTCTCAGGACGATCTCTTCCGGGCATGACGTCATCCACACCTGTCTAAGGGTTTATTATGACAATGGTGATTGTCATATCGTTTGCGCACGAGCGTAAACTGCACCAACTGACTGTACAGCTGAACCCTTAATCCGAATAATCCAACCAAATTGAATGAAAAATATAATTAACGAAAAATGATTAATATAAAAAAGTCATTCCTTAATTATATACCAAAACAGTTTCACTTATTTCTATCTAATACAAATAATTCTATTAACTAGTTATCATTTATTTGCACTAACTTAATTTTTTTCTAGAATTGCTATACACAATAACAATTCAATTAAAAATCAGTCATTTGGTTTACACTGTTAAATGATCAGTTTTATTTCAAACAGTTCAGTTTAGTATGTCAACAAATTAAAATTTTACAAGTATTTCAATGTATCATGAATAGGTCATTTAAACATCAGTCATTTGTTTACACACAGTTAAATGATCAGTTTTATTTCAAATAATTCAGTTTAGTATGTCAACAAATTAAAATTTACAAGTATTTCAATGTATCAGGAATAGGTCATTTAAACATCAGTCATTTGTTTACACACTGTTAAATGATCAGTTTTATTTCAAACAGTTCAGTTTAGTATGTCAACAAATTAAAATTTTACAAGTATTTCAATGTATCATGAATAGGTCATTTAAACATCAGTCATTTGTTTACACACAGTTAAATGATCAGTTTTATTTCAAATAATTCAGTTTAGTATGTCAACAAATTAAAATTTACAAGTATTTCAATGTATCAGGAATAGGTCATTTAAACATCAGTCATTTGTTTACACACAGTTAAATGATCAGTTTTATTTCAAAACAATTCAGTTTAGCATGTGGCAAATATAATTTGTTCATGTATTGAAATGTATCCCTAATAATTCTAAAAAATATCACTCATTTGTTTAAACACAATAAAATGATTAAACAGTTCTTTTTCAAGCAATTCAGATTAGCATAAGGTATTTGTTTAGATTCAGTTTAAATGTTAAAGTACACAGTGTATGGATCAAACAGCTCTGCTTGACCCATAGATATGACCCTATCAAATGCCTACTACTCCAGGTCATAATGGACCTTTCAGCGATTGCAATGAAGGAGGACACCGCATTCTCTTGAGCTTCAACATTACTGGAGCTTTACCATCAGATTTTTTAGTGTCATATCCTGAACAGTAATTGGGGGAGTTTTCCTCTTCTGCAGAGATGCAGTCGGTGTAATCTACAGACCCAGTTTACTAGACCATTGGAAATAAGATTAGCGACATTAAAGAAATAGGATTTTAATCAGATCCCTATATTCCAGTATTGAATACAAAGGGACTTTAAAGTTTGGGAAGACACTTCAACATGTGAATAGTAAAAATATCGTGAATATATATATATATATATATATATATATATATATATATATATATATATATATATATATATAAAGAGACTGTTCAATTCAATATCAGGAGAGAGAGATAACGGCACTTGGCAACAATAAGTTTCTTGTCAATCTTTTCAAGAACTGGTAGTTGTCAAACACCGTTCACTCCAATTGTATGCAAGTTATATATATATATATATATATATATATGTCACTGTGAAAAAAGATAATCAATATGTATATTCAATTATAAATTAATTTCATCTGTTCTTGACGGAATCTTCAGGTAAGTTTGAAAAATTATTCTCTAATAGTATATCAATATGGTTTATTGATACAATAAAAATGTAAATAAAAATGATTACATAGATAGATAGATAGATAGATTCTGTTAATTCATGGTATAATTCGTGGTATAATCAATTTATAGTTAACCATAATAAACACAATATTATATGTCAAATTATCGCACTTTTTAAATTTTTTAAATTAAATCAGTTTATAAAGTAACGTTTTACTCAAAATCGTCTTCGCGTTGACCTACACAGCTCAGATTTCTCTTTAATAAATGTCTTTGTCAACATTCAGACATCTTTTTTCTTGATGGACCATCATTCCTCAGCCATGAGTGTAGAGATTGAAACAAGGAATCTATATATTGACGAAGTTATTGGCTGGAACTTTCCCCAAAAAAAAATACTTGATAAAATTCAGTTACAGCGATTAATGATGATTTCATTTAAGGCCATTGTCAAAGAAGATGATTGTGTAATATACATATATATATATATATATATATTATATATATATATATATATATATATATATTATATATAGGGATTATTGTTCCAGTTAAACCGGAGTTGGGAGTAATTCCATCAGGACAATAAAATAAATTTATAATCCTTATGTGACCGGTTTTAGTTTTTTCTTAAAGAAATATATATATATATATATATATATATATATATATATATATATATATATAAACACATTTTTGGTACAGCTGAATTTTATTTTTATGTAAAATTGGGGAATGATTTTATTGAATCGATTTTCAAATATAAAACGAAAGTAAAGTGGCCCCTTCGTTCGTGGTGTTTGCAATAATTACACAGCAAATGTTTAAAAGTAAAAGTATTAGCAGAGGGAGAATATTTCGCATATACAAATAAGACAAAAAATCTCAACTCTCAAGATTGCTCCTTGATTCAGAAAATAGACAAAGGTTATCAAATTGTCTTCTCTCTCTGCGCTATTCCACCGTTTGACTGAGCAGGCAGAGAAGACAATTTGGTTACGTTCGTCTGTTTGGGGAACTCAGTGTAAATCTTGGGAACTGAGATTTTGGGTGTTTTGTAAACGCGAGATCTTCCCACTCTGTTAATTAATTTTAATTTGAATTGATTGCCGGTGTAAGTTTTAAAATCGCGCCTGACGAAAGGATACCTTTAGTTTCGTTATACTGCTATATGGATGCACTACATGGACTCTAACAAAACGGCTGGAGAAGAAGCTGGACGGCAATTACACAAGAATGCTGCGAGCAATCTTGAACAAGTCCTGGCAGCAACACCCCACAAGACACCAACTGTACAGCCACCTGCCTCCTATTACGAAAACTATTCAAGTTAGACGAACCAGACATGCAGGACACTGCTGGAGAAGCAGGGACGAACTCATAAGTGATGTACTCTTATGGACCCCCACACATGGCCGTGCAAAAGCAGGACGACCAGCACGAACATACATTCAGCAAATATGTGAGGATACGGGATGTTGTCCAGAAGACTTGCCTGAGGCGATGAACGATAGGGAAAAGTGGCGAGAGAGGGTCAGGGATACCCGGGCTATCAGCACGACATGATGATGATGATGATGATGATCAAATAAAAAAAAGTTTCAAAAGATGTTTACCCGTAGATGGTGGCTTAACGTGTACCGCTGCTCCGGGTTTGATAGGACATTGGAGTAATGGCAATAACTGTATACCCAACATTCACCAGTGATTCAGAACGGGAATATTACTAGTCGATGAAGTTTAATGTTCTACGCAGGAGACCCCCTCTTTTGGGTGGTGTGTTATCCCTCTGCTGAGCGTAGAGTCGACGGGCTTTAGATTGCATTGACAGGGCTAAAATAAAACTGGTTTCAAGTCGTATTATCTTCATTATACCTCTGTGAATTTCAACATTTAAATCAACAAAATGGTTGAACATTTGTTGTCTACATGTATCTATTTAGCATCTGTTATTTTATTTCAAATATGTTTGCGACAATCCTGGCGGCAACACCCCACAAGACACCAACTGTACGGCCACCTGCCTCCTATTACGAAAACTATTCAAGTTAGGCGAACCAGACATATAGATCACTGCTGGAGAAGCAGGGACGAACTCATAAGTGATGTACTCTTATGGACCCCCACACATGGCCGTGCAAAAGCAGGACGACCAGCACGAACATACATTCAGCAAATATGCGAGGATACGGGATGCTGTCCAGAAGACCTTCCTAAGGCGATGAACGATAGGGAAAAGTGGCGAGAGAGGGTCAGGGATATCTGGGCTACCAGCCCGACATGATGATGATGATATATATATATATATATATATATATATATTTCTTTAAAAAAAAAAACCGGTCAAATTAGGATTATAAATTTATTTCCATCCTGTTATGTGTTTTTGTAAAATAAAAAACACGAAAAAAATTAACAGGACTTCTTCAGATCTTATGGATAAAATAATTCAGAATAGACACAGGAAAGAAGGATGGGAGGGGATAGAAGAGGGGTGAAGAGTTTTCTCTTCATTTAGCTAACATCCGGGTTTTTTATTTTATTGCCGGTAGGAATTATAGTAAATTAATTTGTTTTTCGACTTAAAACTCCAGATTAAATACTAATTTAGATAAAATAACTTTATTTAATAACTTTACGTAAGGATACAGTAATAATTATATCAAATTAATTTCAAGATTTAAAATTAAAACTATTTTTTTTAAATTCAATTTTATTTTCGAGCCTTTTCATTTAGTTACCCTTTCATTGAATAGTACGTATATATGATATGTTTTTTTCATATTTGTTTTATTTTATTTTATTTTTATTCATTTACCTTAATCTCAATGTAATCCTATTTTTTAAGCATTATCTCTGATAATTCTTCAGTAGTTTAAATTTAGCCCTGTGTCTACATCTAGCTATTAATTCACATCTCTTATTCAACAATTTTTCAGGGTCTGGGTATATCATTATTTGTATTTTTTCCTCTAGGCGTAGATTACATCTACTGTCAATATATTTTGGAGTATTTGATCTTTTTAATATGGACCATTGAATCTCAGGGGTTAAACCTTTATTTTTAAAACTCCAAAAAGGCTTAGATAGAGCAGTTTGGTGTTTAAGATGTTCATGGGAGAAAGAATATTTGTGATTGGCGCATTTAATTTTCCATTTCGTGGAGGAAATTCCAATATAAGTTTTTTTTTATCCTCAATATTCTCTTTTGGGTAAATAATTCCTTGATATACTACATTATTTAAGTTACATAATCCATTCATAAGACAATTATTTCGAGTTTTACGATTACAATCGTTTTGTTTACTACTATTATTATTTTTTTTTCGGTCCTGAAATTCCTTAATTATCTTTTTATTATGATTATTTGGAAAAATATTTTTCGTGCAGGAGTAACTAATTTTTAACGTTTTTCTATTAAATACTTTATGTAGTATATTATCATGTTAATATATTATCATATTTAACACCACTAATATCATCCTTCATATGCTGATGATGGTTCATTAGAACTGAAGCGCTATAGTATCGACTTTGCTTCTCAATATATATCTCCTACTTGGATTACCTTGTTTTCAATTCCTTCCACCCTCTCTCTCTCTCTCTCTCTCTATATATATATATATATATATATATATATATATATAGGTATTATTCGGTCCAGTTAAACCAGAGTTGCGAGTAATTCCTTCAGGACAAGAAAATCATTCAAAAACTGAACATTTTAATTTTCCTGTATATTATAGAGCAATAATTTCTTTTAGAAAAGTAACCCGTATTTAGTTTTTCTCAAAGAAATATATATATATATATATATATATATATATATATATATGTTGTAACCTGTTCCATCAGCCTATTTTATCCTATGAATATATTTTATTGCATGCAAATTTTAAAGATAGTTTATGTGCTGTACTTAATGTTGATATATATATATATATATATATATATATATATATATATATGTGTGTGTGTGGTGAATTATTGATAAAGAAATCGGAAGAACTATTTACAGTTATAATTTTTCCAAGGAAATCAATTGTTACGTGTCCTCTTTAGGACTCAAAAGACTATCTACATGCTCTTATTTACTGGCCACTGCCTTTGGAACTGTTTCTGTACAGGAGAGTCAGTGTGTTTTCACTCAGGCTCAGAGAGTCAAAACTCTGTTTAAACCATTTGTAAATATTTTTTCCATACACATCATACATTCTCCGCACAAATAATATAATCCCCGCACTTATAACTCATTCTTCTTTAGATTTAACAGTATCTGTACTTCTTAGCTACCAAAGATTCAATGACAGACGACTGCTAAAGCCTTGAGCCTTATTCAAGATAAGCAAACATTTTGAATAGTCTTAAAACACTCACATATATATATATATATATATATATATATATATATATTATGATTTGCCTGATTAAAATAATTTTTGGGAGAAATGTGAAAAAAAAATTGTGAAACTTTCCCATTATTTATTGATTGAACCTCGTAAATGTTTATGCATATAGGTTTCTACGTAAACAAGACACATTGGTGGTAAAACATCCAGCTTATTTTTCCCTGCAGAGCCAAACATTCACGAAGGGAAACTCTTAAATATAAAAGCTATTCATTTTTATCGTTTTTTTTTTAAATATTAGTTATCAAATTCAGGGCAATAATTTTGATACACACACAAGAGTCACGCCATCTAAATTCCTTTTATTTTGCTATCACTTCAAACAATTTAGAGGCACAGTCAAAAGTTTCAAAAGAAACTCTTATTTTTTTTTATTGAGGAACCAGCTACCCAACAGCCATTTTACTTTCTATAAAGTCATAAGATAGAGCAAATAAAGATGTAAACCAAGTACACTCTCATAAGATCCTACCTCGTGTGTGTGTGTGTGTATATATATATATATATATATACACACACACACACACACACATATATATATATTTATATACGAGCATGAAGATAAATATTTGTTGCCTGACTTGTTGATAGTGGTTGATTTTTGGTCAAGAATATAAACTGTAAGATATCTTAACATGCGACAACTACCCAAGATTGAATTAGGTGCATAACTAGAAAAGAGTATATTTTCAAAAGTATTTGCTAAATGTATTTGTGCAGAAAATTTAGTTTCAACAAGTATCTGTTGACTATTTAGTGTATATATATATATATATATATATATATGTTTGTTTAAAAGAAATTGAGTTTCAGATTGCATATAGATATCAATGGGTGCAGACATAATTAACAGTCGTTAGAACACAATGGTCCGAGACACTGGGTTTCCATCCCAGGTCGAGTCATTCCAAAGACTCAAAAAATGGTACTTGATGCCACCTTGCTTAACACTCAGCATTAAAAGGTAAAGATAAAGGGGAAGTGGAGCAATCCAGGGAATTGAGTAGCGCCCTACTCTACACCTCAGTGTGGTAGCTATTAAAAAGAGAGCCTTCGGGTCACCCGCGACTAAGGTCGCCAACTTTTTTTATTTTGTATGCTGAAAAATTCCAGTCCAATCGGCTGTGGGTGTAGAATATACCATCTGCTTCTCTGCAGAGGGGTAAAGCTTCCGCCACGTA